>JAGDYQ010000034.1:6767217-6918760 GCA_021962125.1 Bulinus truncatus
CTACCCGATGACCTAGGGCTTAAGGGAACTTTACTTTTTTACTTTGGTCAATGTTTTGGTATGAAAACCAAGAGTTAATTATCTTGGGATAAACAATTCCTATTCAAAATCGTTAGCTTTTGAGAAAATTTGCTTACCTGAATATGTAGGCCTTTTGTAAGTAATTATTTGTATTCTTGCTAAAAAGTCTGCATAAATCTAATTTAAAAAATCTGAAAACAAACATTTACTTTTTATTAAACACAATTTATTTTAAGAGGTTTCCATATTCTTAGCAACCTTTCACTTATATTCACATGATCTGTCAATACATTTAATATTAATTGTTCAGTCTCTAGGGACATCATTTTAATGGCAGCCCCTGGGGCTAATGCTGGCGTGTCTGAAGATATGAAATCATCAAATGGTGCAACATTTCAGCCTGCTGATACTGTTAGAAAGTTTTTTCCAGAAGTGTGGCTTTGGACTTCTCTGATAACAGAGTATGTTTGAAAATTTTTGACCCTGATCGTCCTAAATTTAATAAGAGAAAACTGTGAACTGAACTTCTAAACAAACACATGAGGCTGACTATTGACTTCTTTGAGATATATATATATATATATTATACCAGTCATACAATAATATATCCAGTTCGAAAGTAAACAAATGTGCACTTTCTTAATTATTTTTTTTTTATTTACTTGAAGCTCAGAACTAAACTTATAGAGAGAGAAATAGGTTAGAAACATAATAAACCTACAGAGAACTAGACAAAAATATTCTCATATATTTTTGTATATATAAATTAAGTTTGAAAACTTTTAGGACCAGTTCTAATTTTATAAAGCTGTGCTTGTTAAAAACAATCATAATACTGATTAATATGCTCTATTAGTATAAGTTGTAACTGCTTAACATCCTATTCAAATAACATATATTACTATAGCCATTTAGATCATAAAGCAGTAGTATTACTAACTTTGCTTTAACATAACAATAGAAACTAACCATATTACTTCTATTAATACTATCTTCATTTTCTTGGTAAAACACATCATAATAGTATTATGTAACTAACAAATAACACAATCATTAAATGTACATTTATTGTAACCAATATGTATCATTTCAAATAAGTAAGTAAAAAAGGGCATTTGTTTTTCTTAAAGCTGTTTGACCTTAAGTATGACAAAACCAACAAATTTTTATTCAATTTTGAAATTGCTAATATTACTAATGTCACTTTACATAATAATATACTGCTCTCACTAACTCCACCAAAGAGCGCTACAAAGAGACTGACAGAATGTACCTTGGTGGTGCTGGAGGATCAATGGGGGCTGGAAACAACTTTGTACAGCCTGAGACAACACGCAAGGTTTTTCCTGAGAATTGGATATGGGATATGATTCTGATAACAGAGTATGTGAATGGCTTAACCATTACCCCATGGATATGCTAATTTGATTATCAAATATCAGGTTTAATTTACCCAACATTTAATGCTAATACATGTATATATAGGATTGCATTATCAGATAAGTTTGCAGGGATTTACTTTTGTTAAAAGATATCCCACAAAATTTTGCTTGATGCAGCATTTTCTATGAAATGTTAAGACTATCTCATTAGTTTTGTCTTGTTAATAGACGACCCATATTAATTAGGTACTGTATATATTTTGTTTTCTTATTGTCTCTTTTAATTTAAACACTTAACAGCTAATTTCTAATGCTTTTATTTCTTGTAATACTAAATTTATTTTCATTAAACTGTAAATACTAAACAGATTTTAATCATGTAAGACTTAATTATGATTTCTTTTTTAAATGGTAAAAATACAATTCTTATGTTATTTTTAGTTTATAATGCAGATTGTCAATGATAAAACAATTCTATATTAATTTTAACATTTTTTCTAGTTCTAATGGACAAGCAACCACAACAGTTACTGCCCCTGACACTATCACAACATGGATTGCAACTGCATTTAGCACTCACCCTGAATACGGCCTTTCTGTTGTTAAAGAATCTGCAAAAGTAATTATTATTCTTTGAATATAATTCTATGATAAAAATTATAAAAATTAACGCTCAACCATCGTAACATTGACTTTTCGATCACCGGTGTTCGACAATTTTTTTGTTATAATTCTTTATATTTTTATTTTTGATCAATTTATTTTATGTTTTGTTATAAAAAAATGAATATTTTAGCAAAAAATACAACATTTTACACATTTTTTACATTTTAAATAAAAAAAATATTAATTAAAAGTCTCGTGTTTACGTCACAAACTTCCGGGATGATGGTCGCTATTTTGCCACTTTTACGACAGTCCTGTTTTTATTAGCATCTCAATTTTTTAAAGAATTATGGATATGTATTCATCTTCCGACGATGAAAATGACTATATTTCAAGTGAGGATGAAGTTTGGCTTGAAGAGGAAGAAGAAGAAGTCAGTGAAACTGAAAATATACATCAATTTTCCACTAAACAAGTCAACAATGGAAGGTAAACATTAGTCTTAGTGGCAAAGCCGAAACGCACATGGCAATTTTTTTCAATTTTTTTTTATTTTGTTAATTGTATATTCATTAGTAGATATTTATAGGTGTCAAAACATTTACAAAAATTATGTTAGTTTAACTATTTATATAATTAAAGG
Organism: Bulinus truncatus; assembly: GCA_021962125.1. Lineage (NCBI taxonomy): Eukaryota > Metazoa > Mollusca > Gastropoda > Planorbidae > Bulinus > Bulinus truncatus. Next base: position 6,769,870 of record JAGDYQ010000034.1, read on the forward strand.
TACATTTTCCACACATTCATTTATAATTCATATTTGTTTAGGGCCATAGTAAATGTTACTTTCTTTTGTTTACATTGGTAACATATCTTTTTTTTCACATTTGAACAAAACAAAAGAAATAATTCAACAATTTTAGATGGCTAATTTATTACTGAATATTTTGTTGAATAAATTTTTTACAAAATATCATTGTTTCATTTAAAAAAAAAATGTTTCTAATGTTACTACATCTTTTTATCTTCAGTTATGATGACCAAGATTCTGGACCTCCTTATGCTTTGCCACCCTTCAAACCTGAGAGAACTCCTGGAGCTCATTTTCCAGAGTCATTTACAAGACAAGACAGAAAAAAGTATCTGACTCCTCTGTCCATTTTTTCTCTGTTTTTTACTTCAACTTTGGTGAGAGAGCTATGCAACACGACTAATCAGAATGCTGCATTTATTGGACCAACTAAACCAGCCATGTACAAAAACTGGACAGATGTAGATGAAGAAGAATTTATGAGCTTTATTGGACTTTTAATGTACATGGGGATGATACAAGCTCCAAATGTTCAGTCTTACTGGAACAAAAAAAGTTTATTCAATGGACTATGGGCAAGAGCCTTTATGACCAGGCCACGTTTTGAACAAATACTTAGTTTTTTGAAAGTTTCAAACCGAAACACCGAAAAGGCAGAGGATAAATTGACTAAAGTTAGGTTTTTGTTTGATTTCATTAGAAGAAAATGCATGAAATTATACCAGCCTGGACCTAATATTTCAATTGATGAACGAATGGTTAGAAACAAAGGAAGATATTCATTTCGTCAGTATATTAGAGATAAACCAACTAAGTGGGGGATGAAATTATGGGTGCTTGCGGATTCTGTTACTGGATATACATATGATTTTGATGTTTATTTGGGTAAGTCTGAAACTTTATCACCATTAGGATTAGCTTATGGGGTTGTAATGAATTTAATATCTTCCATTGTTAATCAAGGCTATCGTTTGTTTTTCGACAATTTTTATACTAGTTTTGTTTTAGTAAAAGATTTGTTTAAAAAAGGTGTATTAGCCTGTGGTACCATTTTGACTACTAGAAAAGGATTTCCTACTGAATAAAAAAAGTGTATGTAAATAATAAAGATTTTGTTTAAATTCTTCATACTTTTTTTTTTTATTTTTACTGTTTGTGATGTATTTGTATTTTTATTTAAAAAAAATAATAAAAAAATCATTTACACTATAATTTTACAAAATTAAAAATTTCTATTATATCAAAAGTTTTATATCATTAAATAGCTTATTCATTTCTGAATTCAATGATGTATAACATCACTAGGTAGCTTATAACATAATGAAAAATGCCAAGTTTTACAAAACACCCTGCAATCAGCTTAAAAGAATGGCTGAAAATGAACAATGGTTGAGAGTTAAGGAAATGTAAACAAATGATTAAAGTTTTAAAAAACTGAATAATATAAAAAAATCTTGCTACAACATTTTTTTTAACCTTAAAACATTAAATATTAAAAAAGTTTTAAAAAAGTAATACCTTATAAAAAAATGATAATTATAATTAAGTTATTTACACTTTCTACCATTTTGGATGTTAATGATTGCAAAGTTTGGTTACAAATAGCACACATTCACTTAGATAATCACAGAGAAAAACAGGTACTTTATTTACTGAAACATGCCATTCAATTGAATTGCATTGCGATGGATTTGATGGAAAAATGCTATATTTGTCGTAACTTTAAAAAAAAAAGATCTCTATTCTATTTGTTGGTTTTGGGTCGATAGAAAATACATGTTTTTCTTTAATTTCCTTTAAAGTGTTTCAAATAGTTTTTGTACATACTTTCAGCTGACAACTTTTAAAGAGATGTTTGTTAGCTTAGATCTGCCGTCTTCTATAATCAGAGGTGAAGATTTTTGTTTGACTGCCACAGTGTTCAGCTACTGTAAATGTGAATTACCTGTGAGTATAGAAAATCACTAATTTATTTAAATATTTAACTAATTATTTTTTATATTAGTTGGGATGTTAAAATACATCTGAGAAAAGAAAGTAGATTAAATGTGTAGAATTATAAAATTAAATTCTCACAAGCATACAGATATTAAATCCTGTTCTAATAAGTGCTTGTAATGTATTTAAAAAATAAAAGATTAAACTAACAAAGTTTTTAAAGAAATTTTAAAACTGCAGATATTTAATTAAAGTACTAATTAATTTAATAATTTATTTACATTGTATATTGTTGAATAAATATTGCATTTTAAACACATGAAGAGCTGAAAAAAAACATTGTGCACAACTGTTTAGTTCTCTATTTCATATTTACTTTAAAGGTTCTAGAAATGTATAAATCTTTAAGTATGGGAACATAGTTTTTGTAGTCATTATTTAATTAATCAATCTTACAGGTTCTGCTAACACTTGATAAAAGTGAATATTTCAGCAACATTCATGTTAAAGTAGATGGCGGACAAGTAACCCTTTCAAAGGAGAGTCTTTATTACTCTTACTTTTTAGGTTATGTAAGTTATTTTTTTAACAAAGTAGTCTTACACTTGTTTCAGATAACATAAATTTCATCTAATAATAATAATAAATGATGTAAAACTATTTGTAATAGAATTATTTCTTTTGAAAAAGTTAACTCTCATGTTTGATCTAATTATGCAGCCTGTGAAATCTACCAGATTCAGCATTTCTTTAAATTGAAAAAAAAAAACTTAACTTTTTAAATTGACTGACATACTTTGATAACAACTCATACATTTTTATTGGTGGTGTTAAATTAAATAACACATTAGCTTAATATTTATCGTTACATATACAGTGTTGTTCAGTTTTTTAATTATTATTTTTTTTTACATTTAAAAAGCTTAAAGAGAACGAGACGGTCTCTTCTAAATACTGTTTCACACCCAATGTTATTGGAGAAATACCGGTGAAAGTAAGTGCACTGACTAATGTAGCAGGCTTGAGTGATGCTGTGGAACAAAACATAACAGTCAAGGTAAAATTTTACACAGTATTTTAAAGAAAAGAATTCACTATCTTGGCCTTCATTTCTAATATAATACAATGATACATTTTTATAATAAAATTGTTAATTTGCATTTGATCTGCCAGTAAGGCACATGATAGCCAAAATTTTAAAATATGTCTAGTATTTATTTTACAATTGTTTTGGAGAATTTAATGTAAATTTATTAGGGAAAATCGACTCACAGTAGCTAAGAGAAGGAAATAGTTCTTTAGAAGAGGGTAATTTGATGATTGTTTCACTGCTATTAGTTAAAATTTTGAGTTTCTTTTATTTTCATTAGGCATATCTTATAAATGTGCAGAAATATATTTTTTTTAATACCTTGTATCTTGTTCCATTAAATTTACTGTCACATTTTCTAAACTGTCTGTTGTACTTGGAGAATTATTTACTCAGCATTAGCTCAAGAAACTGAATCTTATGAGCTTACCATGAATGACAGCCATTTTGAATCCATTTTGAAATATATGTTTTAATGCCATGAGCATGCTAGTCAATTATAAAACAAAGATTAATGCCATTATTTACAGATTTAAGGTTGCTGTTTTTGTTTCTTTTTAATTAGGCTGAAGGTATTCCACGATCAACAGTTTATTCTTACCTCATTGACTTGTCCAGTGGAAAAACAGACCAAGCTATTCCCGTTAAATTTCCTTTGGCTGCTGTATCAGGCTCTGAATCAGTCACTGTTAATTTGGCAGGTAGTCATCTTAAACATTTTTCACTGACATTCAAGTTTGTTATTAGTTTTTTCGATTAGTTTAAGTTAAATAAAATGAAATTAAATTGAAAAGTGGTCTTTGATATTGACCATAATTAACAGACGTATTAAAACATTGCAAAAAAAACTCAAATTTTAATTTCATTTAATTAAAATTGAAACAAAAATGGGAACATTATTCTTGTAATGAATAATGCTTTTTAATTTTAAAGTTTCACTGAAATACTTGTAATAATATTTTTGGCAGCAAATCTTCTTGGGCCTATGCTTGAAAATCTGCAGGACTTAATCAGAAGACCTTATGGATGTGGTGAACAGAATATGCTGAATTTTGCTCCTAATATATTTGCATTACAATTCTTTTTTTCAATTAAGTCACCAAATTCCTCACAAGATATACTAAATGTAGATCAAGTTAAAGAAAACCTGTTGATTGGTATGTTTTTTTATTATTGGATTGAAAAAAAAAAACTTTGCATTGCTGAATTCAATTAAATTCTGCTTGTTTATAAATCAATTGAATTTTTTAATTCATAAAAATTATACGAAATTAGGCTTTGTATGCAAGTCTTAATGATTATAATAACTTTTCTCAAAATTTTAGGACCATGCATTTAGACAAAAATTTGAAAAATGTAATGTTTTAGATACATTTACTTTAACGGTATTCAATTGATCCATTTAAACCAAAAAATAAGGCTTTAGGGTATTATTTAATAAAAAATGTCCCATAAACTTTGGTTTATACCACTAATCTAGAGTCACCACAATTTTCTTCCCAGTAAACTTGTAAGTTTTTTTTTTAATACTGGTGTAAATGAAATGGTGAATATATTGTTTTATATTAGTTATGAAAACAACTATAAAAATAATAATATAATAAGCAAATCTTCAACTTTTTTATTAGATTGAAAGAAAAAATAGCTTGACATAAAATCAGTCTTTGAAAGTCCAATGCAGATATTAACAGAGTATTTGTTCCTAATTGCTGTCAAAATTTCCTATAAAATGACTTTATAATCCAAAATTATATAGGCTACCAGACAGAAATAACCTATGAGCATACCAGCACTGGCGGATTTAGTACCTTTGGAAGTCAAGATAGTTCCCCAAGTTTATGGTGACTGATGTGTTTCAATTATTATGTTAAGATTCTCAGTTAACAATTATATTTACTGAGATAAATTGTAAAGTATATTATTTAGGGCTGATAATATTTTTATTTAATTTATTACTTACAGGTTAAGTAGCTATGTACAGTATTGCTTTTCTTCTGTATTTAAACTGGACCAATTAAAAGGAAACATTATTACCATAGACAAGATGATCATTTATCGCACTGCTAAATGGATTATCTCACAACAGAACGCAAATGGATCTTTTACAGAGCAGGGAAAAGTTTACCACAAGGAAATGCAGGTGATGCTAGAAAAATTATTTATTATAATTAATTGTTTGAATTGGTGTGTTACTTGATTCCAAGGCTTTATGTAGTTTTTTTTTATTCTAGGGTGGATCAGCAGAAGGAGAAGCCTTAACAGCATATACTGTTATTTCTTTGAATGAAGCTAGTCAATTATACAATGACAATGAAACAGTTTTGGGAGAGGTAATTAATTTATCATTGAAACTGCATTAATTACTAATAATACTTAGTAAAGCAGGAATTTTATTACACCTTTTACAAAAAATAAATATTTTTATATGTACTTTGTTTAGGTTTTAAAGTAGCAGATTTTGTTATTATGTCTCATTAAATCACTGATAACATCTCAACTGATAAGCTATTTACTTTTTTTTTTTGTAGATATCTAAAAGTATAAAGCTTGCTACAGATTACTTGGCAAGAAGATTACCATCTATCAGTGATCCTTATGACACCTGTATTGTAACCTATGCTCTGCACATGGTCAACCATGTCAAAAAAGAGGATGCATTTTTAAAAATGGAAAGCATGGCTCATGTTGAAGGTAAATTTTAAATGAGATCATTTAAACCATAACTTTCGAGCCATCCATGATTTGTGTCTGTTAAAGTGTATAATTTAAAATGACATTTCATTACTCTTAGGCAATCAGAAATATTGGAAAAGATCAAGTCCAGATCTTACCAATCTTTATAAATATGAATGGTCAGCATCTGCTGATTCTATCAGTGTTGAAGCAACAGCATATGCCTTGCTCACTTATGATGCAAGAGTTAAAGCCCTAGGGGATATTTTACCAATAGTCAGATGGTTGATATCAAATAAGGGACCAAATGGTGGTTTTAGATCATCTCAGGTATTTTTGTTTTATCCATATATCAAGATGTAAGTTAATGCTTTATAATTTCCCTAATTTTAAAAAAAACATATAAAATAACTGTCCTTAAAATTTTGTACAAGAAATTTAGCAACATTGCTATGAGCTGAATATTTTACAGGATACAGTCATTGGACTTCAGGCTTTAAGCACAGTGGCAAGGAAGTTTTATAACAGAGAAGAAATTCCCATGACAATAACAGTTAGCTATGACACTGTTGGAACTATTTCTCAAGAAACAATCAAAATCAATAAAACAAATGAAATGCTATTACAGAGTATTTTCATTAATTATCAAGTAAGAGCGCTAAAAAATTATGTTACTGCAGAGTATGATCATTAGTTGTCAAACTAGAGCATTAAATAAAGCTTTCTATCAAAAATTTTTTTGTTTGATACAATCAATTTTGTACAAATTTATCTTTCCAACTGAGATTTTCTTTCTCCATTTCATTTATTAATGGACATTCTATTAAATTTAATTTTCAAAGTAAATATTTTTATTCTGGTATATAACAAAAAATACATTATTCTTGACATACTAAACAATTTATTTCAGAATGGATCACCCAAAGCAGTAAACATTTCAGCTAAGACAGATGATGGCCGAAAGGGTCCCAGTACAGTCATAGCTGAAGTAAATCAATTTTAAGCTTTACCAATATTGAATCACTCATTTTCAAAATACTTACTTTCAGTTTTACTTCATAATCCAATACTAATCCATACCTAGAAATCTTTCAAATTCCAAATTTAGTTTTTCTTTATCTAAATCACATAAAGTGGATTAATCCATTCCTGGATCCCCAAAAACTCAATTTTTCTAAAAAAAAATTTGCAGAAAATGCTCTTGATTATAAAGCTAATGTAGAAAAGTTGAATGGCAAATACAATAACTTGATATTATATTTTAACAAAAAAAGGAAGAAAAGTTCAAAATGAGTACTGAAAAATGTTGAGAGAATCATTGAATGTACAACATCAATCTTAATATTTTACTACATGGGAGAAATCTTGAATGTGGTATGAATGTGACATGTGCACCAGATGTACTCAAAAAAAATACAAAATATTATTTTGGACATTTGAATCCAAAAAAAAAAAAACTTGAGGATTTTGTGGCTGAATTTGTTTGAAAATGTTTGGTCCATTCTAAGTTGTTTGATTTTTCTGGCATTTCTATTTCAACTGTAAATATAAATTAACTTAACAATATATCTTTTATTGGTCTAGAATAGACATGGGAAAACTATGGCCCATTGGCCAAGTCCAGCCTGTCAGGCTTTTTGATCTGTCCCACACTATGCTATCTCCACTCGTTCACATTAATATTTGCGTTTAATATATGTTATTTCACATAAATTTTTCATCGGACCCTTCTGTTAATTCAAGTACCAGATGTTGCTCCCATGTTTAAAACTTTGACCACCCCTGGTCTAAAAAAATATCTGGTTTTTTATACTTAATGATTGATGTTGTACATTCAGTATGAATTGGCTCATGTAATAAAACAACAACCTCATGTTATCATCATTTCAGGCATTATTAAAACTACAATAATTTTGGTCACACAGATTTTTCTTTATTTTTATTGTTACATTCTCACTATATCATATCAAAATATTTTTCTATGTTACCTTTAAATTTATCTGAAAGTTTGTTTAAAACTTGAAAGAAGGGGCTCATTGACTTTCAAGATAATTCTTTTGTCCATTAACTTCTTTGAAATTGAATGGACTTTCCTATTATTGCATGACAAGTTATCCTTCATCTACTGATATTTTACAATAGTGTTACCTTTATTCAAGTATTTTAAGTACAGTTTTTTTTCTTTAAATAATTGTTTTCTCTGCTAAGCATAAGTAAGTACATGTTTATAAATATATACAGTACTTGCAAAAATTATTATTGAATTAATGATACTAATAAAATTTAAATTCTATTATTAAAACTTGCTTTAAAATATTTTCAAAGGTCATCTTGGAATACAATATTTTGAACGAAACAAAACCAGAGACATATGATATGACACATAATTTATTAGAATTATCCAATGGATTTCAACTGATCATTTCAGTCAAAACTGTGCAGTTTAATGTAGGTTTTTTTTTTGTTTTTCATTCCATTTCAAAATAAAATATTCTGAAATAATTATGCATTGTGTACTGCTGGTTAGTCATTGTTTATGTCTGGCAATCTAAAAAATAGTATATACCTAAATTTAAAAGTTTACTACTTGATTAGCTTATTTATTATTACATTTTTCAGTCAAGCAGTATGACGATCCTTGAAGTGGACATTCCTCCAGGCTACTCACCTGATGTAGACTCACTGAAAGCTAATCAAGCCATTAGTCTGCAAGAAATCAAGGATGATCAGCTGATTATTTACTTCAATTCTGATGTGGTACATTGGTCATGCCTCAAAAAAATTTTTATTTTACAAGATATTTACACAGAGAATATATATAATTATGCTTATATATTATCTTAAAAATATTTTGTTACAGATCACTACAAAAGGTGTCACAGTTAAAATATGGATGCTTTCTACTGGAGGTAAACTTACGAAATCTCTGCCTAGGGCTTACAGAGTGTATGATTACTATCAACCAGGTAAAAAGGATTTTATTTAGTTAAATGATAATAGACATAGTCAAGGAGAGAGAGAGATTGAAAAACTTAAGTTATTTAAAGTATTATGCTGCCAACTGTTATAAAAATATGGTGATGGATGGTTGAGTTGTGTAGAGCGCTTGACTAACCACCTTGTTGAGAACCAAGTTAATTTTTCCAGGTCCTGGTGTGAAAGTTGGTTAAAAATCCATCTAACTTTAAATAGGTACCTGACTTTAGTTAAGGATGTAAAGGCTGCTGAGAGTTAATAAAATGTGACTCTAGTAACATGAATTCTACCCTTCATCTGCCTGACTGGCTAAGGGAGCTTCACTTAACATGTATTGCACCAACATGCATGCAATGAAATTTCTAATTTAAAATTACTTAGAGATTTTAGAACTTACTATTTTAAAAATATGTTTAGTAATTGTTATTGCTATTATGAAATATAATTATGAAATATAATTATATAATTATTGTTTACTTACTAGTTACTATAATTTTTGTTAACTTAGTTCATGATAACAAGTATTGGACAGTAGTTCAAACATGAATTTACTTAAATGAGGATCTTTTCAAAATTGTATGTGTAGCCATTGGCTTAAATAGCTTTTGTACCACCTGGTGTAAACTCCAAAAAATTAGAACAACTTGAATATCAAACTAAATAACTTTCAATGCCTGAGAAAAGGAATGTGATTTGAAATTTGAACATCCAGCATGCTATTTCTGTGTTTTAGTGCTTTTCCTTAGCAATCATGCCATATTTATGGAACAGATCCATCCATCTTTAAGTTTTATAAATGGTTTCTTATGCGACATCCTACTTACAAATGTCAGATGCCCGCCTGCCTACAATGGCAGAGCAGAGTATCTTCTGTACACAAGTACAATAGAGTTCGTTCCTGGCTGATGACTAAACATTTTTAAAATATCAAGTTTTTGTGAGGATCCAGAAATGGATCTATCCATTTTACATAATAAATTAAGGGGAAAAAAATTGACTCAAATTTTGAATGATTTGAAACTGAAACAATTTTAATTAAAATTAAATTTGTATTCTAAGGTATCATTCTATTTAAATAATGCCACCCTCCCCTCCATGGTGGCAGAGTATCATTTTAGGTTTGGCAGATGCTGCCCCTTGTCTGCAGTATAAACTGTAGATAATCCAGTTTGTGTAGGGATCCAGAAATGGGCTCATCAACTTAAAGGGGAAAAAAACTTATAACAAAACGCTTTGTAATTAGAAGAAGAAAACACTATTCTGAGGTAGTAAAGCATAGCAGATGCTGCTCTCTCTGGTGGTGTGTGTACTGTAAGAATGAGATGAAATCTCTAAGATACTATAAACAACTATGGTGCCCTCCTTTCATCCCCACAGTAGCCAATTGTGCAATGGCCAGAGGCACCACAGGAGATATAGCAGGAACTTTAACCATGCCATGATAATAATTGGTCCTCACTGTTGATTAAACCAGGGATCCTCAGGTCAACAGTCAAGTGCTCCATCCCCTTCCTCTGGTGGTAGAATGGTTGCTATTCTAAGTATGGTTAATGCCGGCTTAGGCTAGGCTAGTGGCAAAATTCTTTTTGTAAATAATCATGCTTTTTGTGGAAAGTCATTATAAATAAAGGGGAAAAAATGACTCAAAGCCTGTACAATGTGGAGTTCATTTCAGATTTATTCAATTTTTTGAGGTATCATTACACTGAACGCCTCTCTCCTCCTGCAGCAGGACTGCTCTTTTTCCTCCCTATTTACGCCACTCTGTGTAACATACTAAACTTGTTCTTGGAAATATATTCTCAAGAGATTTTCTACTCTTTTTTTATTTCATAGACAAAGAGCTGACAAAGATTTACAATTTACCGGAAACACCAGAAACAGATTTTTGCACCAAGGTTCCTGATGTTGGGTTATGCCAATTCATTCAGACTACCTAAATCTCTCATTTAGTGAAAAAATTTGTTTAATACATTTTTATCTTATGCTGTAATCATGTCTTAGTTTTATATAGTACATTTATCATTTACTAGAAATATTTGCAGTAGTAAAGAATTTTGCATAATTATAACTTAAAACTGATATAAAAAAGATAATGATACAGACCATTGAAATAATGAGATTATTTCTTGTTTTGTGTTTATTTTCAAGATAAAAATTTCCTTTTTAACCAAAACAATAACAGCTTATTAATTTTTTTAATAGAGACTATTTTTATTGGAACATTATAAATCAGGATGAAAAATCTGTATAAAATAAAAAGATTTTTAGATACAGCTAAATTTTAAAAGATTTATATATTTTAAATTAAACTAAAAATATATTATTTATATTTTTTTTTTCAAATTGTATGTTGTGTTTTTTTAAACATGTTCTGTACATACTGAAAATATTTTTCATAGATTTAATACATAGAGTTAAAGATGAAATGTCTTTGTTTTTTTAACAATGTTGTTTTTACACTCCCTTATTTATTTAATTAGAAAGATGCTTGAATCTTACAGATTTAAAAAGCAACTGAGCTATAAAAAGTACTACCCTGTTATTTTTTTTAAATAATGCTAATGATGGGGCATTGACACTTTCAACATAATCAAAAAAGTTTGAATTCTGACAGCATATTAAAAAATTTGTAATAATAGAAAATTAATATTAAAATTTTAATACAGAAAAAAAGAGTAGGTTTTCTTTTATATATACAAATATTGTATATTCAATATAGCATTAAGAAACATTAATTTAAATTCTGTACAGTTAGAGTGTAGCAAATTTTTCAGCATTGCAAATTTTTTTTGTTTCCTTTTCCCTTCTGCTTATATAACATTTGTTAAATCTGAAATAAAAGCCTTTTGCCTGATATTTTTTCACAAATTAGAAATATTTTTAAAAGTCGGCTTGAGTTCAGCGAGCAAAAAACTTAATGAGAGGGTAGATGGAGTTGGGAAGATCTCACATAAAAGAGAAAACTTCAACAACAATATTACAGGCATGTTAGTCTTTAGAGGTTTATTTAGATTTTTTTTATCTACTTCACAACAGATTCTCAGATTTAAAAAAAGGCTAAATTAAGTAAAATAGATATAGGCCCTATTCATAACAGGCTTATTTAGGTTGAAATAAATCATTAGTTAATTTAAAAAAAAAAACACACATCAATAAATAGATGCCACATTTGACAATGACTGTCACAGCTAAATGTTATTAATTATAATGCATTATCAGTAAACATAAACACTAGACAAATGTTCAATTTTTTTTTACTCTTTCTTCCAAATAGTTAAATACAAGATTGAAGACAGTTAAAAAAAATACTGTTGTCACATGATTGTAAATTATAATAATGTATCAACCAGCAATGTGCTTTTATTAATTTAATCATGAATTTAAAATAAAACTGCATAATATGCAATTGCATTTATTTAGCATTTAAATATGTATATAAACAGTGACAAGTTTCAATTACAAATATTCTATTAATTTAGACTATCTGAAGGTAACAAACATAAAAAAAAAAGACAAAAACTTTGGATGTAGTTTTTTATCTTTTACTGACAAATAATTCCATTTTTATTCACTTATTATTTCGGTGTTCTCTGGTACAACAATTTCCGTTGAAGGTTCATGAATTTCTTTAATATCTTGTGTCTCTTCTTCTAGTTCATCTTCACCTTCTTCTTCCTTCTGGGCTGGAGGAGGTGGGAGCACAACATGATGAGCTGCACCAGGCACTAGAGAAAGAAATAATGTAAATGCTTAAAAAACTAAACTGTGCTGCTACTAAATGTTAAAAAAAAGCAAGTCTCATAAAATACTATGGTATTTTAGTGGATATATTTTCTATCAATTTAGTGATTTGTTTAAAAAAAAAAAATTTATTTAGTATCATTTAAAATATAAAATTAAAATTCCCACGCATAATAGAGGATTCAAATATTTGTTTGAAAAGAACCAAGATGCATGGTGATAATACAAATTATTTACTTACATGTTATTTATAACATTCTGCATATAATTATTATTTTTTTTACTGTAAACATAAAAATTAATCATTATTCTATTAATATTATTGACTACTAATGTCATTCAATGTACCCTAAGCCAAACAGAAAGATGCAATTTACTTCATCTGCTGTTTTTGAACCTTCAAGTCTAAAGGATGACCTTACCCTTTTTAAGTTTAATAGTAACTAGTATATTCACCTGTATCAGGTATTGGTTTGCTAAACTCGTCGGTTCTCACACTCTTCCATTCTGCTAGTCTAGTTATGCAAGTTTTACCACCAACAACAATATGGTTGGCAAATTTGCCCATCATCCTATGAGCCATTGCTATACCATACTGTACTCTGTTCACATTGGTTGAAACTGGATCTCCCAAAGCCCGAGATATGTTGTATGCTTTACTAAAATATTCTGTGGCTTCATCATAGTTACCCTAAAAATATAAAATTTTAAATAAATTACCAAAAAAATAGTCAACAAATTTATAAATAGACATTTACCAATCACCCAAAATGCTTTTTTTTTGTAAATTATTACTTTGCTAAAACATACCACAGAATTGCAAACGTTTCCAAGATTATGACATGCCAAACAGTATTCTCTTTCTAGGCCTGTTTTTTCTGTTAGCTCAACAAAACGTTTTAAAAACTCAACACTTTTCTCTTTATTGCCTTGTCTGTCAATATAAATTTTATACAAAGCTACAGAATAAAAATGATACTTACAACAATAAATAAAATCCTTCTATTTTGCTATTATTCAAATTAGAGACAGTGAAAAGCGAGATAACTTTTTTCTTTTAATTTAAAGAACAGTTTTAATCAACATAAATCTTTCATAGTAAGATTGATTAGAAATTTTAATTCAAAATGAAAGAAAAAAACTAAAAGTTCCCATTATGACAAATTACATTTATTCATTACTAAATTATCATGTTTAAAATAAATGAATGTATACTCTTACATGTGCTTAACAATCTTTTCATTTACAGCAATAGGAAATTTAAACAAAAACTTCTTGAAAAGTTTACAATAAATTAAACATAAATTATTTAAAAATAAAAAGTACCTAGCATAAATTTTGGCAATAGAGTCACATGCTCTGCCAATGCCTTCACTGTTACTATCACCTTGACAAGATTCGTAGAAGTTAAATAAATGCTGATAAATAAAAAATCATCTTATTATTTGTTTTCCACATCAGAAAGGTTTACAGGAATAATAAATTGTATAACAGATTATACCAAATAATAAAGCAGATTGCATAAAATAGAATAAAGATGTATATGAAAAAAATTTCTTATTCTGTAATTAGATTGCTATAAATAATAATTTTTAAACTTACAGACAGCGCAGTATCTAAATCATTTATTCTTTGGAATGCCATCCCAAGATTATAGGATGCCTCACCTTCTAGCTTCTTATCTTGACCTTTTATGTATAAATAATAAAAAGAGGATTGCAGAATCAACAGATTTCAAACATTTATCAGGTCTTTGAAACTAATTTAATTTTTTTAGTCTAATTTATTATCTTCCACATTTATAACTATAAACATTATCCAAATATTTTAAATATATGGTCCTATGTATTTAACAGAGAGTACTAAACATGCTTACTTTCTAGCTGCTTTCTTTTTAAAATAATATAGCATAGCATTAACGTCTGTTGGTATTGTGATTGTAATCATAGCAACATTAGTTTTTATAAATAAAGAAAAATAAAATGATTGGATAGGATTTTATAAATATATGTGAATATACCCACTGTTAATGGCCATTTCTAAAGCTTGTTTAAGTGTTTCTAATGATAAGTCTCTTTCTTCTTGTTCAGCACTTCTTGCCAGTTCTGTACCAATGATTGTATAAATATGATACAGTTTTATGCAAGAATCTGTATAAAAGGTTGTTCCATTAGCCATTTTCCATTCATTTTTGTGATTTACAGCTAATTTATGATATGCTTCAAAGTGTTTAGCTGCTTCTCTGTAGTTCCCTATATTATTAAAAAAAAAAGAATGCTTTTTTTAATAACTTCTACTATTTTTCTAGACTTTATTTATCAATGTAATAAAATAACTAAAAGATAATGTTTAGTAAACTTTAGATTTTTTTAAATTATCACAAACCTCTTTTCTGTAAACATAACCCAACGTTGCAGTGTCCTTCTGACTGAATTTTCCCTCCCGTTTCTACTGATACTTTCATAGCCACTTCAAGACAAGTAGTGAAAAAATGGTCAACAAGCCACTGATCATCTGGATTATCTTTAAAACTTTGTGCTAAATCATATCTTGATTGGTACTCCTCTAGATAATTACCTACAACAAAGCATAATCACATAATGATAAAACAGTCTATTACAAATTTAAAACAATTGTACAGTTTTGTACAGCTTGAATTTCCCCCGTTTTAAATGCTGATTATTCCATTTTGTTCCTGTTTTTTTTGTCATATTTTTAAATTTAAGCATTTGCCATGGACTTAAAAAGTTTATTGAACAAAATTCTGTCTATTTTCCTATTCTGTCTGGACAGAACCGTAGCCACTTCGCTTGGAAAAAATGTCCTCTACTCTTCCATTCAAAAATTAATTATTTTTTAATACCAGGTAACTGTGTCAAAGTCTGATGTAAATAAATATACATTCTTAGTTTCTGTCAAGTAAGGACAGATAGATATTGTTGTCATAATTAACTTTACCTATTCTGCTAGCAGCTTCTGCACGCGTTAAGTACATTTTCATCATATCAAGTTTTTCTGGCTGGTCTGGAAGCACAGGTTTTGTCCAAATAAAAGATTCTGGGCCAGCTGCCTCTCTCCGTTCATGCTGCTGACGTATTAGGTTAATTAGCTCACAAAAAGACAGGTGATATCCTTCTGTAAGCATATCTAAGCAAAGATTGTGCTTGTAAGAGTTGCGAAATCTATAAAAAAATATGTTAATCTTTATTATACTGACAAACCACATTATTAAAGTACACTTATTTAATAAAATACCTGTATATAAATTAAACAATATTTATTTTTAATCTTATCATAATTTTGAATTTAAAAAATTACTTTGCAATATCTTGCTTACGCAAGACAGGAAGAGTACTTCTTAAAAGTGCACTTTTCTCTGCTGCTTGCTTATCTCTTCTTCCATGTCCTTTAAGCGGCTCAAGGTGGCCAGCAGGAGGTAGTTTACGCTTAATAAATGACTGTGTGGTAGTTCCACTTTTTGTAGACTGAATTGCAGTTGCTACATCCATCTAAAAATGAAGTATATATTAATCCTACTATTTTCTTTTTAAAGTTATTGGACAATTAACCCATGAAGATGTACATTGTTTCTTTTTTTTTTTTTAAATATTTCACATCAGAATAAGCAGTCAAAAATCAAAATTTTCATGCATCATTTTAAATTGAACTGAATATAAAAAAAAAAAAAGATGAAGTAATATTTATATATACAGTAAACCCTCATCTATCAAGACTCTACGGCTATACATATGTTCTATTTCTTTATTTATAAATAAACCATTTTTTGAGTTCTCTAGACATGAAATATAAACCTTAAGTTTTCTTTACATTTGTATGGCCAAAATTTAATTGAGAAATAAAGAGAAAATAAGACACTATAGTTATTAAAAATAATTTGAGTACTAATACTAATATGGCATTTTAGTTATCTATATCTGAGGTGACCATGTATGAGGTTATAGAGAGCCTTAAAAAGCCACAACATATTTAATTCGATGTACACTTGAATTGTCTGCTACATTTGTCTTTGTAAATATTTGCAGCATTACATTGTAAGGAAAATTACATTGTATGTTTCAATAAATGTGAATTTTTTTATTCTGGTACAAAAAACGTAAATTTCTTTTATCCCTAAAAGATCCTGCCCCAGTCACCCCTCTGTCTCACCATCCCTCCTTCCCTATTTCCTTTTGCACACCTACTATATGGAAGTCAACTATTGTTAGTCCATACAGACAAATTTATTGATAGAAAATACGGGTTTGAACCTGGTGTGTTGGGGGAGGGGTTGTCACCCATCCCTTATTTAAATTACTTCCTTTTACTTTTTGGCAAACTGAATGATTCTATCAGTGACATTGTGGTTTTAACTCCTGGGGTGCTCAGTCTCCTATGTGTGTTTTCTTTGGTTTCTCAATGGACATGGAGTTATCAGATATGGTGGAGAGAAATAAAGGGCACTACAAAACAGTCCCATTAGTGGTTTATAGGATCTAAGGGAGCATATCTTATTTACTAATCTAACATTGACCACCAAGTCAAGATAGCATATTAACTACAAATTATATAGATGTAAGTTTAGTAATTTCTGAAAATAATGGTGCATCTTATAAACTTAAATAACATATATTACCAGTACCTTAGGCTTAGCTAGCGATTGTGGTGCTCTGTGCGACTTATATTTTTGGCACCCTGCTGACTATCTTAAAGCTGGAAAAACTTTTTAAATGCGCTCTTTCAGTACCCCTTCCTAATTCCATGCACTGTGCTGCTGCACAACCTGCAGTACCCTTTGTACTCTACTAAAAAATCTTAGATATTATTATTAAGTTTGTAAAATGTTTTCATCTAGTAATAAGTTTAAATTTGTACATTTTAAGATTGATTTAATGTTGGCTTTTATTTTATTTCATTCAAGAATATATTTATATATATAATTTTTTGCTGTTATGAAACTGTACTGTAAATCGAGTTTTAAAAATTGCCAAATTTTAAATAAACTATATTTTTACTAATCTCCCATTGAACTGTCACAAAGTGCATAACATATCTATTTACCCTAGCAAATATATATATATATATATATATATATATATATATATATATATATATATATATATATAGTGGGCGATAGAATGTTATGAGTTTGATTAAGTTATTAAGAAGTTATTGTGGCAGTGCTGAACAAATTTTAGGTAGCCTACCAATGAGTCCAATGGCAGATTTATAAAGTTTATTTAAAATTTGGCAATTTTTAAAACTCGATTTACAGTACAGTTTCATAACAGGGAAAAATTATGAAATGAATGTCGACATAGAGTAAGGTAAGAGAAGTCAGAAGACATGTAAATGTGTTTTAAGATGACAATGTTTATTATTGTTTTAAAATTTTTGTATGTTTTGTCATAATCATAAGAACATTTTATCTTTTGGATTCATTTAAAAGTTGTTGATTCAAAATTTCATTTTAAAATTGTACACATACCTTTTATGTAATTATTTTAAATGTCACACATACAGCTTTGATTTTTTTTTCAATCCATCCTAAACACTTTATTTTTGGTACCACCATTAGTTGTTACACTGTCTCCATGACACTCGAAGCGGAACAAGTATCTTTAACTTTATTTAATTAAACTTTTTGAAATAATTCCCCCAAATAAAATACATAAATACAATAAAATTTAAAAATTATGTTAAATGTGTTGTTATATAAAGAATGAGTGAGAGATTATTAATATTGTGTATTATTTTGTTGTTGCTGAACTATATTCAATGGCTGCGCCCATAGTGATGATCGAAGGGTTTAAAGAGTAGTATTACCGAAAGCTTTATTTGATCAGTAATACTAAATTAAAAAAAAAAAAGATTAATAGGCTAACAAATTAATATTAAGAACATGGAATTGTACGCAGCAGAATCGTGATTTAG
Source organism: Bulinus truncatus (assembly GCA_021962125.1). Classification (NCBI taxonomy): domain Eukaryota; kingdom Metazoa; phylum Mollusca; class Gastropoda; family Planorbidae; genus Bulinus; species Bulinus truncatus. The sequence continues at coordinate 6,788,246 of JAGDYQ010000034.1, forward strand.
GGTTGCTTAGTTCTAAATTTTAAGAACGGAGTGGCTACGGTGAACCGTAGTGCGTTTAAGAAATTTCTTGTCGATAACAAAATCATCTGCACATTTCCCTTCATTTTTGTTAAATTCTGAGTTTAAATTAGATGTTATAAATGGTAATATCATGTTTAGCGAAAGAAGTATTGTTAAAGCTTAAGGCAACGGATATGAAAGTTTATAGACAGAAAGCCCGAAATAGTTAATATTTATAGCATTATCTTAGACTAGTGGAATGGATTAAATTATTAAGTTTTAATCGTGACTGCCTTATAAGATAAAGTAGTTAAGAAGCTATATAAAAAGATTTTCAACTTTAATGTATATAAAGGTTGAGCTCTGAGTGACTTGACTACCTCTTAGTCTTAGATGTAGAATAAATATGAAGAGTAAAACATCTACCATTTTAAGGACCAATGTGTTACGTAGCAGAGGTCAGACATAAATCTTTGAACAAGCTTATGCATCTGCGGCGTCACTAGGGGGTATATTGTTACTGATCATAGTTAAAAACGCTGAGGTTCAAAGCTGCTCAGATCAATCTAGATTTTAGTTTTGCAAACGGTCTAAAAAAAAATGGATGCATGTAGTCATGTTGTTTCATGAAATTGGAGACGTAGTTTACAAACTCAGTTTAATGAAAGTAATATACATCTTTTTGAAATACTGTCATTTTTATTGCTTAAGTATTTTAAAGTAAATTCTCTAAGGTCTGGTGCAGGAAAATTCGAAATATTTACCATTGCTCATGATGGAAGTTTTGGGGGGGGGGGGGAGGGGTGACACCCTGTATTTTCTGCTCCTGGTGACAACAACCATTAAGTCCCAAATTTTCTTTATGGTTATGAAACGAAGTATTTGTATTGTAATTTTCTGATAATAGAAATGTTATTTTTTATGTAAAAACTGTTTTATGTTATTTCTTTGTTAAATCTTAAATTATTTCTTAAATATGACATTTATTGAAAAAAGTATTTTGAAAAAATCTATAAATATCCATTGTCTCACTTATTTTTTTTAAATGACATTTGATAACCTATTTTTTTTTTTAAAGTTCTTTTGTATAATTTTGTACTTACTCAATCTTCTCTTCCACAATATTAGGCTGACATGTCAAGAGTTTAAAATACTTCCTACATTATAAAATGAAATACTAACTCAAACATTTCTTAAAGACTGTTATAAGAATCGTCTACTTTTTTATTTCTATTACAGTTTCCTGTTATTAAAAATGTTTATGCAAAAGCAAAAGATAATAAATTTATTATGTAAATATTATTAGAATGTTTAGGAAATTTTTTTTTATGTCAGTTGAGTTACTGCAAAAACACATTTTTCTTCACTGGCATAGTTTTAGTTAATCATTTACGGTTTATATTTGCTTGTGTTTATTTAACTATACTATTTTAAGTTGTGAAATAAAGAAAATTATATTTATATTAGAATCACTTTTTTTTGTTGAGATTACTTTATTTACGAATTTGGATTAGTGTAGAGTTACTAGTTTGTAATTTAACATTTTCCAATCAGCATGCAATCTTGCCACAATGCTTGCTGCTTTACCTTTTCTAATCACAACTATAACTTTATGTTTCTGGGAGCTGTAGAATATAAAATAAATTAAAATTATTCGGTGTTTTTTAATAATCTTACACTTTAAAAAAGTCAATCTCTAGTAAAAGCATGTTATGATTTTTTCTTCTTAGACGATGTAAATCAGATCTCTTATCAAAGTTTTCATCATGGCAGGCGTCAACAGCTATTGGGGAGAAATTCCTCAAGTGGCAGATACAGAATCAGGGATAGCAGCCATAGAAAGGGAGCAAATTACCAAACCTCGACCTTTGGATATTGAGGGTCCACTTCTTCATCAGCCATCAAGTAGACATTATCCACCTACCAATGAGTGTGTTGAATTAAAAAATATTTGTTCAAAGTAAGATCATTCTGGTTTTATATATACTGATGTGTTGGACTCAGAATGCATTTATCTTTACATTTTTTCTTTTCAGAGTTTTACCAGGTGATCATTTTCAAATGGATCCTCTTGTGATTCATACTATACGTTTAATTCAGCATATGAAAAAAGTGAAAGCAGCCATTGCTACTTTGCAACAAGATATTGTAAGAAACTTATATGATTTTTAGCATCAAAATAACAGATACAATCACATTGTAGAGGTTTTTTCCAATTAAAACTTTTATAATGGATAATTTGAAGACAGGTGATTTTAAATTATCAATCTGTTTTCCTCATGAATGATGTGAATTTTGATTTTGGTTCAATTGGGAAATAAATTTTAATTGCTGTGTTACTCATTCAAGGTTCATGCTTTTATCTCAACTGTTTCTCAGTTTGTTATTGAGATAAAAATATATTTTGTTTATTATATAATTTATGTATTTGATCTATAATTTGATCATAAAAAAAAGCAATTTGTTATGATACTAGATTTGTGTTGTTAAATTGCTTTAAATTTTTCAATAAGCTCCATTTATTGAATTGAATTTAAGTTAAAGTATACATGTATTATATTTTTGAAACTAAGGCAAGAAAAAATATTTCACATCACAGGAATTTCCTTTCAGAATAGGCATTATTCTAATCCATGATCTTATGGCGTACAATTTGATAACATATATACATCAAGTATTTTCCTAAAAGCTACATATCTCCCTTGCAGTAAATAAGTTTTGTTGTGATTTTTTAAAAAGATTTCTTATAAAAAAAACGATTGAAATTTGTTTTAGATGAAATTTATTATGCAGGTGAATTTGTTCTCTTTTTAATTATATAGCATATTAAGTTTTATTGGCAACAAACTATGTCCTTTTAATTATTTTTTTATCCTTTAAAGAAACAAGATCCAGAAATATCTCAGACCACAGTGGGTCCCATTCCTCAGTATGATGGTCCTCCTATACGCGACAGATCGAAGCAAAAATACTTTACTCAGGAAGAGTATGAAAGGTTGGTTAGGAAAAAAATGACTCAAAAATTAAAGACTAATCTGAAATACATGTTTTTAGCATATATCATATATTATGCTCTTTCTAATTTATTTCAGTGATTTTGTCAGAGGTGTTGGTAAGCCTCCATCCCCTATTGATGAAGTCACATGTAGAAAACTGTTAAGGCGATCAACAGCTGCCATATGTGCACATCTCTCATTTGACAGTAAGAAGTCACTGTTTCTATGCTTTCATTTTTTTTTAATCAAATTCTTTTTTTTTTTAAATTTAAGGATTTAAATCTAATTTATGCACAACATGCATCCTTCAGGCACCCAAGAATCTGTTTTAGAAACACTGACAGATATCTGCCAAGAGTTTTTTCTTCAGTTTACCAAACATTTAGGAATGGCTGCTGACAGAAGAGCTATTTATGGACATGGTGGCTTTCCAGTAAATATATATTAGAATATATTTATACTGTTTAATTCTTTTAGTGTGAATTACTGTGATTAATACTCCAGATCTATGTGTATGTACTTTTAAAAAAAAAAATTATTAACTATAAATATATATATATTTAATAATTATTTTGATAAATCTTATATATATTCATTGTTAGGACATTGTTGAACGTGTGTTCTATGAAATGGGACTAGGCAGCATCACTTGCCTCCACAATTTCTACCAGCAACGAGTCTTGACTTATCACAGAAGAATGGAAGAGCAGTGCCAGGCATTGATGACTGAGTACAGCAGATTAAATAAACAGCCAATCAACTTAAGGCAAGCTTCACAGTCTCCATCTGGCTCTGATACATTGCATGTTATCAGGTCAGTCATCATGTTTGTAAGCATTTTATCTGAACTAAACACTTACTTCAATTTCAATGCATTCAAGATATTTTGTCTAAAAATTCTTGACCAATTTTCAAAAAAAAAAATTATCTCCTAGTAAAATACCAAAAAAATAGAATAGACAATAAATTCTAAGCCTGTAATTAAAATATAATTTTGAAATTGAAATTCATATTTTTTGTTACACATTTAACAAGAATAATGCTGTTCACATGTCATATTATATCAAGATTTTTTTCCTGATTTAGTCAGCTTTTGTGGGAAAAAGTAATAAAAAAATTGCATCTTAAAATGTTCTTCTTGATGGCATTTTTTCATGTTTTTTTTTTTAAATTTCACTGATTTTCAGCATTTAGAAAAAAAAAATTAAAACAAAACTGTACAGTTTTTCAAATGACCTTTTAAATAAAAAACCTTTTAGAAAAAATGAGTGTCATGAATCTGAAGGTACAAGAACAACCTACTGTATAAAACAAATTCAAACTATGTCGACACACAAAAAAAAAGAATCATTCCTAAAAACTACTACTGCAGATAGCCTGTAGTTACATGTTTAGGAACTAAAATTTACCAAGTACCGCATCAATACATTCAGTCTTTGTCCCAGGAACTGAACATTTTCAAGGCATATTTCTGACACTGCCCAACTATTCAAACATAAAATATAGATACATTTTTTTTTCATGAATCATACTTATTAAATATTTATTGTTAATAATGTAACATACCTTTCTGTATGGTTTATTTGATCAGGATTAAGGACGAATCTAACACAGAAATACAGTTTCCTTTACTCGATGATAATGATGAAGTCAATGATGCAGAACAGCTTCTGAACATAGAAAGTGAGCTATTTAATTCACTACATTAAATTTTATATTTGCACACCAAAAATTCAGCATTTGTAACTGATAATTGTTGATAGATCTTGGTTTTACATCTCTAAAATGAATGTAATTTAGTTTTCCTAAGGCCAGACATACATATTTATTTACATATCTATCAATCAGTTATGAATGAATTTTTTTTAATTGGATGAAGTTATTTCAGAATCCTTTTTTTTTATTGCACCATATGTCAGAAGTCCTTTTTATATACAGCTGCTATTGTATATCAATATCTAGTTGTTACACTATTAAAAGCCAAGAACGGTAATGGCAACATTTTTTTAGTCAATTTTTAAATGGTGATGTGATTTCTGTATAATATATATTCCGTGGTCTGCACATTATATAAAGATTACATCAAGATGAATAAAAAAGACATTTTAACAAAGAAATTAAATTTCAGAAATCAAGATCACCAATGATTTTTATTAACTGAATTATTCAGAAGTAGTATATTTAAATTGGTTGAAAGAAATGTGCTGCTCATTTTCAGGTCTGGGTACATTTGAAATTACTGTTGAGCATGAGACAGCCACTGGTTTGACCACTGAAATGGAAACGAAATGGTCTCATGGCAGTAAAGGCGCATCCAGTGAAGCAAGGTTGTTGTTTTTTTTTAAATTTTACTTTTGATTGTTTGTGACAAATAGGCAATACTGTTTCATTTTCTCTTGACAAGTTTGACTAAAACTGTTTGTCCTTACTTTGAAACGTTAATCTTCAACTTGTTAAGTTTTCAGTCTGAATAATTGTATATAATATTTTGGGAATAAGCAGTCACTTACATTTTTATGATCAAGTTTGCTTGTTATGTTTCAACATTTTAATTCAATTTTTTTGGGTAATACAAGTTGTTATTAATAACGATATTTTAAAAGGGTTAAATGACTTTGTTTTCTTTTTAAATAGGGTAAAAAAAGAATCAACAACAGAAGAACCAGTGGAACCTCACCCGGTAGCAGACGAAACATCATCTCATCCTTTATCCAACATCCCTAAGACTCCTCAGTCTAGTGTTCCTCAGACTCCACAAGATGTTGTTGCTCCTCTTCTACGAGAATTTTCTAACCAGGAAGATGCAACTATTCAAGAACCTGGGTCTCTGTCAAACATGGATATATTTTCACCAGCTGCGCCGACTCCAAGTAAACCCAAAAAGAAGTGAGTCTTTTAAATATAAATGAGGTTTCAAAGATCAGTTACTTCTGACTTTAAATTGTCCAGGATGTGGCTTTCGTTACAAATACACTACAATAATGGTGTACTCAATCAATATCTGTCTAACCTTTGTTAATTAGATCAAATACAATGAACCTTCGCTTAGGATTTGACTGTCCACTTTCTCAAGTTTTCTTCCAATACTCTTTTTAACACAACATGAGGGAAAATCAACTTTACCTATCACATACTTTAAATGCCTATTTCCAATACCTGTTTGTCTGTGTGTGTGCCCCTCAAAGCTAAAAATAGCTTACTAGTAATGATGATGGGCTTTATAAACCAAACTCTCCATTAGTAGTAAGTTAAAATTGAATATTTGGGCTTCGGTTATCTGAAAACCTTAAAGACACCACTTCAGTAAAAAATCCACCTGGTCACAACAATTTTATTTCAAATTTTTCTTTGCTTAAATAAATAATGGTGCTTGTAAATAGGAATCAAAAGTTGGTTCAAGCCACCATATTAATTAATACATTTTAATATATAGGTTATGATGTTGTAAGAACTCTTCAACAGTGTCAAGTGGGATGATTTTATTTTTAATTAACTAATAGAGGAATTATGATTTTCTTATTGTATGACTATTTTACAAGCCAATGCAATTTTTTAACAGATGGTTGTGATTGGTGTTTAATATAATGGTTGATATTTAATGAAATGAGACTTTATATTTTCAACGTAAAAATAATTTTCGTACACTATTATTTCTCACTAAGAGAAATAAAGGAATTTTACAACATATTGGATTATAATTGAATTTTCGCCTGTTGTGCAGGATGTTTGTTTTGTGTGCATGTCTAGTTTGTCTATCATCAGTACATTTTACGTGGGGTCCGGGGAAGGTGTTATGGGTTAGCCAGAGGGTTGGTGGCGGGCGTCAGTGGAATGTATAGGTGGTGTGGTGGAGGGATTGAATGGGACCAAGGTGGTGGCACATAGAAAAGTGGGTTCAGGGAATGGAGTAGTAGGGGTTCTGAATAAAGAGTGGGTGGTGGAATGGAGATATCAGGGGTGAGAGCTAGGTGTCGTGGTGGTAAGGTAAAAGGAAAGGGTAAGGGTTAGGCTAAAAAGGGTCTATAATGTGCCGATCACTGTTTGAACATATAACTGTACACGATCACTAACCATTATTTATTTACATACTTTCCTTGTAGTTAATACAGTATTAGAATATATAAGAGCTTAATGTGACCAATTAATATCACGAGCAGATGTTGATATATCTTGTATTTTATAAAGAATAGTAATTTTACAATGTTTAACCATTTAATTGACGACTGTGCATCTGTTATTGTTGTGCTAATATTCAATGTTTTATTTGACCCTCTTTATATTTTTGGTGACTTATACTTTTGTTAACTTATTTGTTTACATTTTTTTTAACAATTTTGTTCCTTTAAAAAAATAAAAAGATACATATATTGACCAAAAGTATTAAGTTAAATTTTGTTTTTAGGTAAATTTAAATATGTTTCTTATTGATACGTTTTTAAAAATTTAAATGTGTTTTAAAAAAAAATTTTTTACTAAAGGTATTGTTTCTTGAGTCAACTAATTTAATAGAAAATCTAAGAAACATATATTATCTCTTGGAAATTTATTGATCATTTTATACAAAATTATGAGAAGTGTTATTAGATTGAAGGGTGTGATAGTTTGAGAGCGAAATTTATCTGTATCACATAAATGTTACAGAACATAAGAGCATGTTTTTAGTGAAAGCTATTAAGCAAGTAATTAAAAAATTAATCTGTTCTGAATTAACACATGGAATTCTTAATCTGTAACCTATATCTTTTAAAAATCATTTCTGTAGTTTCAATTTTTTTCTTTTTGAGTATTTTGATGTAAAAAATATTTGAGGGTGAAAGTAAAGGATAAGAGCTAGTTGTATTGTTCCTGATGACATACATCATGGTGTGGTATTCAATTTGACACCATGCTGTAATGTCTCCAGTTGCACATTGGTGTAATGTCTCAAGTGACGCTGTAGTGTAAAATACCAAGTGACACCATGGTGTAATGTCTCAAGTGACACCATGGTGTAATGCCTCAAGTAACAATGTGGTGTAAATACTTACTAAGTGACACCATGGTGTAATTTCTCAAGTAACATTGTGGTGTAAAATACTAAGTGACACCAAGGGGTAATGTCTCAAATGACACTGGTGTAATGTCTCAAGTAAAACACTAAATGACACCATGGTGTAATGTCTCAAGTAACAATGTGGTGTAAATACTTACAAAGTGACACCATGGTGTAATGTCTCAAGTAACAATGTGGTGTAAAATACAAAGCGACACCATGGTGTAATGTCTCAAGTGACACAGTTGTGTACATCCTGTCTCACAATCTGATGCACCATTGTCTTTTATATGCACATTAAATAAATTCTTACTCTTTGCATTTTGAATCATTACTAGAACTGAAAAGAAAACAGTGTTTGATTCATTCTTGGAATCTTATATACATTAGAAATCAATCATTAAATCATTACCCAAATTTATTAGAAATCAGTTATTGAATCATTATCTGAATTGAAAAGAAAACAGTAGTCCACCCTTTTTTTTTAACTTAATATGTGAAATTAAACAACCTTGCAGTGATTTTTTTAAAATTCATGCTAAGTACATAGGTTTTTTTCTTCTGTGTCATCCTCATATTAACTGACTGACCTGCTTCATTGTTTTGAAGCTACATGTATTATCTATTTTTTTCTTCTGCGTCATCCTCGCATTAACTGACTGACCTGCTTCATTGTTTTGAAGCTACATGTATTATGTATTTATTTTTCTTTTTCTAGGAAAACTAACTGATGTTTATCACAAACAGAATATGGCTTACATAACAACACCCAATGCAACAACAAAGTATTTAAATCTCAACCTTGTGATTTGGAACTGGAGACTCAGAAATTTAGATTGAATTAGAACAAGTATAAGCCTCACTTATATTTCAAAGAGAAGAATGATAAACATGTCGAATCTCTCTGTGTTCATGGTATGAATGTATGTGTGTGATTGTGACCTTGCGGCATACATACATGTTTGGTTGAACTTTAAATTTGTTATTGATGTCAATTGGTTTTATATGCTAAAAAAAATAATTTTCAGTTGGAACATATTATTATTTGATACAATATTCTATTCTGTTACTTTTTTTAAGTAGCTTGTGATTTGTTTTCAAGATGCGAAGGAGATTTCTTTCCATATCTATCCAACTTTAAACTAAGTTACTAAAATATTAACACAAAGGATGAATGATAGCAAAAAAGGTTAGAAATTTAAAACAACAAATTTAGCTAGTTTCCTTAGCACATAAAGAGTAGAATATCGACCTTTCTTTTTTATTTTTTACTACTTTTGATCATTTGGCGGTTAACGCAGCATGTACTTTTTGCCTCTTGCTTTTTTTATTGTTTTTATTCTGACTGTTGTATTATTCTTTTATTGCATTATATTCTTTGTAAATATTAAGTAAGATGTCAGAAATAAAATCATTGATTTAAACTTGGATCGTAGGATATTTTTTAGTCATGGTGAATGGTGCAATGGGTGTATTTAGAAAACTTTATGTTGTATGTTCAGTTGGTGGGCGTTATCTGTTGGTCAGATTACATACTAGTTACAGTGACAAAAGCTTATTATACCCCAACAATACTTAGACAAATTCACTCAGTTTTACAAAACTGGTATAATGGTACCTCGGGTCAGGGCTCGATTTACCGGCGGGGATATCCCCGGCACTGTGACCAGTCATCCCCGGCTCTGCTTTAGCTAATATATCCCCGCCGGGGATGAAACCATAGACATTTATCCCCGGATCTGCAGAAATTTTGTTTCATCCCTGGCACTGGTTTTTTCTTAAATCTAGCACTGCCTTGGGTTAAGAACTTAATTCTTTCCATAAGTCAAACGAAGAATATGTTTACTTCACATATTAGAGAAAGAAAACAAGCCAATAAAAAATAGATCCAACCTTTCTTATCATAAGGTCTATAAAGGGAAATTGTATGACTTTCTTTGCTATTCTTAATCATAATTTCCCCTAGTTTCTGGTAGCCCAGTGGAAATCTTAGTCACTAAGAAACTATCTAGGGAAATGTGTCACTTCCTTTGCTAAAGAATATTTCTGAAGTGTGACATCTATTATCATCTATCAGGTTTACTGTCATGCTAGTATGAAGTTTGTTTGGATGATGGTTCACAGTGAAGTAGTACTCGATGTCTGCACACTTGCTGCGAATTTCTTTAATCGTGGCATTTAAAACAGTCAGTGGCCATCAGACAACTGCTCCTCATTTAATGGCTTTAGCTTAAGTGCATGGCCTTCATTTGTACTATTTTGTACTGTACATGATCATTTGTCTCCAACGTTAAACCTTGCTCTATCTTTCATGTTCGTAATATGTACACTGTTCGTTATTCGAGACAAAAAATTCGAATTCGTTGTTTTTATCATGAATTATTTGTAACCTGAGGCATTTGTAACGAGGTTTCACTGTATTACAAAAAAGGGAACTAAGCAGATGATGGTGAATAGGGTGAGTGCTTTGAGTCATTGCCCTTAAAAAGTGTACACTTTTTTTAAGGTGGTCCATGGGGCATTTAAGGTTTCTGCTACTTGTTTTTTCTATCTTTTTTATTTTTTAAGCTACACTAGCCATTTTTGGCACATGCATACAACATACCAATTAATGAACAAAGAAATAAAAAAATATATTAAAAAATTTATTTAAAAATGTATTTTGTGACTTTTTTGGGTAAAAAAGTGTAATTTTAAGACATATTTTCAAAAATTTTCAAAGAACCAATTTTAAAAATCTATAATAGCTATCATAAAATAACTTTGCACAAATGTTAATGAGTGTGTTTCAAACAAACGTCCAATTTTTTTTTTGGAAATATTAAATAGAATTTTTTTTATAATTTTAACTAATAGTGATATTTGACAAAAAAAAAAACACTACTTAGTAATTTCTAACAGATATATACTTTTTTTTCCCTCAAATTTGAAACATTTTTGAGTTTTTAGTCATTCAAAAGGACAATTACCCAGACCATTAAAATGCATTATTATTATTTTTTTACAATTTTTATCTTGAACTGCCTATGCAATTTTCGCTCGTTGAGAAATACATAAAGGCCTACACTTTTTCAACAATTAGATTTACTGAATTAGGTCAATTATCCTAGATTCCTAGATGAATCCAACGTATCCCTTATCTTGCTGCAGTAAGTTGTGACCTGGCCTCGGTGTGCAATAGTAGGATCTCAGACTTATTGAAGTTTGTCATCTCGAACAAGTTTTATTTCTCTTTAATCTGTTCCAAATATTTGGCAAGAAAATTAAAGGGGGGGGGGGCTTAAGATGTCCCGGGTTCTTCCCGATTGCCACTAAACGACTTAACAATAATACACATTAACAGTTACACAAGTCGTACTGTTTTCATTGTTTAACGTAACTCCTCCCCACCCACCCCCGCCCCATGTGGGCTACGCCACCGTGACTGCCAGCCTTGATAATTTACGACCATGTCAACACATCTGAAGTGTGTTGTCCTTTCTCCCTCCCTCCCTCCCTCTCTCTCTCTCTCTCTCTCTCTCTCTCACATACAGTACCTCCATTAGTGTGTCAAGGTCATGTTTTCGACACTAATAAGGTCACAGATAATTAAACTTCGATGGTAAGTGGTTGAAAAACTATGACTTTGTGACGGATTTATATATACACTTCGCTAATTAGGTCAATGGTCATTTCACATTAGTGTTTTCAGGTACGTGCGAATATAATACTTTCTATTATAACATAAAGTGAACAATACAATAATACCCGAATTATTAAAACTAAATTGTTTAATAACCAACGGGGGAATTTTTTTTTTCATTTTCCTTCATTGTAGTCTTTTCAAAGGGCCAGCAACCAGTGCCACCCTAATCAAAGGGAATGTTACAACTGTGAGTTTCATCCTCGTAAGTCTGAAATTAAATTGGACGGATGGCCGAGCAGTGTAGAGCGATCGACTGTCGACATGATAGTGTAGGCCCTATAGCTATACGATTACTACACGAAGACTTAAAAAATGCTGTAAAAGCAATGGGAGTCCGATGCTTGAGTAAACCATGGTTCGGTAAAAGTTGAGAGTATTAGAACGGTATGCACAGGGTTCAGAGCCAAAGGATAATGATTGTGAAAACGTGATAGACAACCGCACAGTGACTGCAATTATTAACATGCGTCCTCCCAACCGCACAGTGACTGCAATTATTAACATGCGTCCTCCCTACCGCACAGTGACTGCAATTATTAACATGCGTCCTCAGCCGCGGTACTCTTCAGTTTGGATGGCGATCTGATAGTTTATATAACAACACACACTATAATTGATAGTTCATTTGACTAACACACACTATAATTAATAGTTCATTTGACTAACACACACTATAATTGATGGTTTATATAACAACACACACTATAATTGATAGTTCATTTGACTAACACACACTATAATTGATAGTTCATTTGACTAACACACACTATAATTAATAGTTTATATAACTAACACATACTAATATTTATAGTTTATATGACTAACACATACTGTAATTGATAGTTTATATAATTAACACATACTATAATTGATAGTTTATATAATTATCACATACTATAATTGATAGTTTATATAATTATCACATAATATAATTGATAGTTTATATAATTATCACATACTATAATTGATAGTCTATATAACTAACACACACTATAATGTCAAATATGACTAACACATACTATAATTTGAAGTTCAGACAATAAAGATTTGTTGGGTAAACCAATTTATCGAGTTAACCGGTATCAAGCTCGACTGAATGAATAATTCAATTAAGGCCAGATCGGGTATTTAATATCACCTACATCGACGTGCAGCCCCGTAGCCAAGGGGGGCACTGGGGGGCCGTGCCCCCCTCCCCCGCTAGGTGTGGAGTCCCCCCCACCAGCTTAAAAATGAAGAAAAAGAGGAAAAAATAAAGAAAAAGTAAAGGTGCCCCCTTGCTGGGTATTGGTGCCTCCATGCTTACTTTGACCTGGCTACGGGCCTGCCGACGTGTAACATTGTCAGAGACAGGAAGTTGACTTGTTCCAGGGGGGTGGGCACATTTTCTGAATAAAGGGTACAATAGGTTCTTAATTTTGACATAAAGGACAAACCATTGAGTGCGAGCCAGATCAAACAGCGGAATGGGGGGGGGGGCGGATTTAGCCTGAGGGCTGTATTTTACCCTCTCCCAGTCTTTACCTTTGAGTCGTAGATGTAGCAAGCTAGATTGACACGTTTATATTTGATGACTGGAGAGAAGCGATTCAAATTGTTAAGAGCCTCATTGAAAATAAATGATTAATGCTCATTGCAGGGCTATCTAAACAACAAACAATATGGTTTCCCCCGGGTCATATCACTGTATGAGGTACCTTACAAAACCCACTGAAAAGAAAGAAAAAAAAAGGCAATTAGCTTGTTGGGCTCCCACGGATTCGCAGCTCCAGTAATGGTGAAGTGAATTAAACCCAATAAAAACACAAATATTTAAGAACATTAGTGGTTCAATTTGCTTTGATTTGTTTAGTAAATAATGGATAGAAATACGTTTTAAGTCCACAAAATCTATCTATCTATCTATCTATCTATCTATCTATCTATCTATCTATCTATCTATCTATCTATCTATCTATCTATCTATCTATCTATCTATCTATCTATCTATCTATCTATCTATCTATCTATCTATCTATCTATCTATCTATCTATCTATCTATCTATCTATCTATCTATCTATCTATCTATCTATCTATCTATCTATCTATCTATCTATCTATCTATCTATCTATCTATCTATCTATCTATCGATCTATCTATCTATCTATCTATCTATCTATCTATCTATCTATCTATCTATCTATCTATCTATCTATCTATCTGACTGTCTTGCTCTCTAACTATCTCTCCCCCTCCCTCCCTCCCTCTCTCTCTCTCTATATATATATATATTATATATATATATGACATTTTGTATTTAGTCCTAGAAATACCACGTACATCTAATGATTCATTATTAAAATATGGCCAAAATAACAACCGTTCATAGACAGACCATAAACAAAAATCAATATTAAAAAAAACTCTAATTAGAACATCTCGGCTATTGTACGGTTTACTTTCGTCCTTGTTTACCTGACCTATATATATATATATTGCTGTCAACGGACAGATGTTACGACAGAGCTGTCCTTCGTACAGAGGAAAGCAACATAACACTGATAAGGACGTCTTACACTAGGCGGTCACAATCAGTTTTTGTAACCGATAAGTCAACACACACACATTAGGTGAGCAGTATCTTGGTTAATTATATTGTTGTGGTGAGATAATATAATTTTACTCGTATTTTTTTTCATTTAACTTTTTACACTAAGATCTATCTAACTATATAGAGCCTTATATATATATATATATATATATATATATATATATATATATATATACACACACACACACACACACACACATACAGTGCTTTTTTTGTGACGGTACGCACCTGTTCATCGTACCGGCACCTTTTTCAATGTGGGGAAAATTTATTACTTTTATTGTATTTTAACGTTTATTATTAATTTATTATATTATTAATTTGTTAAAATTGAATTATTTTAAAATAAGAACTAAACTAGACGCTGGATTTTAGTTAAAAATTTAGGTAATCCATCACTGAGTACTGACACCTATTTTTTTTTTTACAAAAAAAAATGCACTGTATATATATATATATATATATATATATATATATATATATATATATATATATATATATATATACTGAATATTTGCATTCAGAATGGCTCAGCTGGATTACTTGGTAAGTCTTGATACTTGTTTTACCAAGTACCTGTATATTTTGGAGTATTCGCTCTCGAGCATCCACCTTATGAACCACGAACTCGTAGCCTTATTTGCAATTTTAAAAATGTGTGTGCGGCAGAGGTGGGCGGATCTTGAAATTTAGCGTCCGCGTTCGTCCGCGGATTTCTATCAATGATCCGCGTCCGCAGAATCTTACAACATTGGTTTGCAGTCAGTCCGCGCGTCCGCATTGCTGAAATTTAGCTGTTTAAATGACTTGAAATTTTTTATGGTAACGCTAAAGAAGATCCGCGTCAGTCCGCGAGTCCGCAACTCAACCATACGAAGCGTCCGCTGTCAGTCCGCGGATTCGGAAAAGTCTGCGGATCTTCGTCCGCAAGCGGACGCGTCCGCTATCCGCTCATCTCTGGTGTGCGGTAAAACGCTTGGCTGTCGACCTGATGATATCGGATTCTATCTCCTGTGAGAACTTAGGGAGTTTTTCATGTCATGATGAAAGTTTCCTCCATGTCGCCCGGGCCATCTTTATGAGGGGGAAGGGTGAAATAATGGCACTTCAAAATTAATCCCATAGCGGTTTATAAGATCTAAGAGATACATATCTTTGCTGTGTAGCCCTAGTGTTAGTAGAACATATACCATGGTAGATTCATTTAACAAATGATTATATGTTAGCTAAAGCAGAGCCGGGGATGACAGTTCTCTTACCCCCCCCCCGGCGGTAAATCGAGCCCTGATCATAACTAGAGTAAACAAATCCTTTGCGCTGATTAGGTTTCGTATTCATTAAAACACAGCATCACATTCAAAACTATGCAACGTTAAACGATGGAAGGCTAATTTAAAACAAACATCAAACAAACAAACACAAAACAAAACAAAAAACATTCAACAGAAACTATTTTTCAAAAACCAGTCAAACTACGAGCACATAAACATTGGGGGCCTAAGGGAAAGGGTGGATAGGGCAACCGTCATAGGCCACTCACCATAGGAGAGGCCCCCGAGATAGGTCACAAATCTATCTCGACCCCGCATTTGACACTCGCCCCCTCTCCCCCATCCCATCCCAAGCGCGTAATGCTAAGGCAGTAATTTATAATTGACGTTTGTTTCAGATACTGTCTATTGTGTCAGATACTGTCTATTGTGTCAGATACTGTCTATTACTGGCTTATATTTAAAACATTTTTCAGACATAACTCAATCTTGTCTGTCTGTCTGTCCGTCTGTCCGTCATCACGCTAGATCTCAACAACCATAAGTCCTAGACCCATGATGTATATATCATTTTGTAGGTCTTGGCCTGCCAAGAAATGACTTTTTTCCATTTCGCGATCTGACCTCTCAGGGCCGTAAAAGGGGGATTAGTACCGTTTTTTGCTATATAAGCTATATTAATAAAGAGCGCCTATATCTCAACAACCATAAGTCCTAGACCCATGATGTATATATCATTTTGTAGGTCTTGGCCTGCCAAGTGTACATCAAAAGTCCATTTCGCGATAGGACCTCTGAGGGCCGGGCTTCAGGGCTCCTAAGGGGCTTATATATTATATATACACCTTGTACGTTCAATAACCCATTCATTTGGTGCGAAATACTGCAGCACGTAGTTTCACCAAGATTTATTAAGAAACTCATCAAATGAAATAATAAGCTTGTGTTCTGAGTTTAATTGAAAGTATCAGAGCTATGCAACAATTGACGGAGTTTTCGGACGATTAAATGACTATAATTTCGAATGTTTTCAATTATGAGTCCTATTTCAGTAACCACAAACCAATTGTAGTTAGATTTAAGAGAAAATAATTTTTTTTCAAATATAAAGAAACGTCTTTATAATATTTTTTTTACAGATATATGCATTACAAAATTGAATTTATAAACATTTCCAAAATTTACAAATATTTACTGAAAGTAACATACGTACTGATACATAACAAGAAAATGCGCTAACACGTCCTGTGTCCAGAATGGAACAGGCTTAATTGCTTGTTTTTTGTAGTATCCTCCCTCCTGTCACCCCCCACACATAGCCGATAGTGCAATGGCCGTGAAGGCACCACGGAAGACATAATAGATGCCTGTATACCCCGTGAGCTGAGCCCGCTACTAACGGCATGCAGATCCGGTTCACAACCAAAGCGCTGTAGTTTAGCGCTAAGCACCCCGATGTTTACTTAACGTCTAGTCCTAAAATGACAATATCACAGAACGTGAAATACCACCATCAGCAGTGGACACGAGTCGCTCTACTGCGGTTTACTGAACATTCCTTGGTAACCAAGTTTTTTTTTTTAAACTGGGGCCAGTTCCCCCCCCCCCCCACTCCCCTCATAGCCAAGCGAAGAGAAGGGGTGTGGAAACCCTGTGCTGAACCAAAACAACAACCTAGTTTAAGATACTCTCAATGCTAACTTTTCCAACGCGTTGATATTGACCGACTTGAATATTTGGTTGTCAATATTTCGAACGTATTTCATCATCACTGGAGAACTTGTGCTTTTTAGACAGATTTGTGTGTGTGCTTACTCCTCTGGTTTTAAATTATATGTTCAGTCTGAGCTATCTGTTCTTTGTCAACAAGTGTGCAAAGAATTTTAATTCTTAAGTGGTGCTGGCGATAATACGTATTTGTGTGTGTGTGTGTGTGTGCTAAACTTGTGTTCTGTTCTGCAGATAGGTAAAGTTTGTTTTTTATCTCTTTTAATTTACAACAATTTAAAAAAATATATATATTTGCAAATGCACATTTTTAAAAGCTATTTTTCGTTTTATAATGGCTGTTCTCTTAATATTAACCGTGATGCATAGTTTTACTATACACATTGTTCTCTTAATAATCGGGCCGAATAAACTTCGTTTTTGGTAAAGTGAGACATGTCATGAGACAAAACGATTTTTTAATATTTTTGTTTATTAAGGTTTGTAGATATTATATTTAAATTCCCACCGTTTTCCACGAATGGGAAAATTAGTTATTTGATGATAAAAATAGATGAACGATAATATAGCTTTTGTTTTGAACAGTTTATTTAGTTAGTCATTGTTTTATAGAGGTGGGGTTTTGTTATATTTTAACTTTTCTCTTGATTCTGAAAGTTAAATAATTATTTAATTTACTATGAATGTAGTACATTTTTAAAAAAAATTTTCAGTGAGCTAGATTTCCAGTTTAGCCTTATGAGATATATGATATACCTATTGTAATCAGCTGAGAGGAAAAAGTTTTGTTGTAGCATACGCCTGATGTTAAATTATACACAAATTTTGTAGGTAGGCAGAATCATTTACTATTATTGATTAAGCTTATGCACTGAGGGAAAGAAAATATAATAGTTTAAAAGTCAATAACAATTTAGTAAGATACAACAATATTGTATCATTGAGAAATAAAAACTATTAGGTGATTGAATTTTGCAAGAATTAACTGATGGTGAAACATGTTATCTTTGAAACAATGTTTCAATGTTTTGTAAATGCTGCGAGATATCATTTAAATGTATAGTTTATAAATACATTGTTTTTTATTTTATTGGTTATTGCTTACTGTTGTTTTTTTTAAATATCATATTATTAAATAAATAGCAATAATGATAAGACCTAATGGGAAATTGTATATGCATATTAATAGGCATGATAATTTACTTTTTTACAATATTTTATTTTAATTGGAATGTTTTAATCAATTACTATTTATTTTTCTTTAATTTCAGTGTAAACTATTATAATAAATAATTGTTAGTTTGCCTTTATTCATCATCTGCAAAAGTGTTTAACGACAAATCCAGACTTAGAAATGGCACTTAATTTGTTACCTGCAGGAACGCTTTGTGTGATATGCAAACGAGATTTTGAAGGTGATGAAACCGACAAAACTAGAGTTACTGCTAAAGGTGTTAACACTTTAAAATCGTACTGCGACTTATGGAATAACATTGAATTGAAAGATTATTTGGAAACCAATCCTGATGTTATTCATGTCCATGAAAAGTGTCGTAGGGGTTTTACGAATAAGCGTAGATATGAACAAACTTGTGTTAAGTCAGACTCATCCCCCACGGAAGTGAATCGAAAGCCATTAAGATCAAAAGAAAATAGCTTTCAGTGGAAACAGCATTGCTTCTTTTGCAAACAGATTGTTGTATTTGATGATCGTCATCCTCAAAAAAATAATGGCCGAAGGGTTAGAACAGTTGAACTGCGAGATAAGCTAATATCAGTATGTGAAGGTAGGCAAGATCAGTGGGGTGTAGATGTTAAAGGAAGGTTGGAGTCAATTATGTGTTTATTTGCTTCAGAGGCAGTGTATCACAAGAATTGCCACTTGCTGTTTTGTAGTGGCAGAATAGGACCTACTTCCTCCAAAGAATCATCTGTAAATGTAGAGGCAAGCGAATCAAATGTTCATGTGTGTAAACAAGAGGTTTTTGAATCGCTTTGTGAATGGTTGGAAACTATGGATGGAGAACTCCATACATTAGAAGACTTTCATAATCGCATGACAGAACTAACTGGCAGTGATGAAACGGTTTACAGCATTAAACACGTGAAGCGTAAACTGGAGGCAAAATATGGTGATCACATTCAGTTTAATTCTGTTTCGGGTAAGAAAACTGTAATATGTTTCCGTGATTTGGCTTCCACCATTATCAATGACAAGTGGTATTCGGAACGCCACAGCTCTATTGAAGATGAAAGCATCAGAGTGGTTACGGCAGCAGCTAACTTAATAAAGAACGAAATACGTCAAACACTCTATCAAACTGATTTATATCCTCCTATTGATAATATCAGTAATGAAAAGAAAATGAAAGATTGGGTTCCAAACCTCCTCATGACATTTTTGACAAACATCGTACGTCAAGAGTTGAAACAGGTGGCCATAGGACATTGCATTGTACAGGCAGCCAGACCTCATTCTGTACTATCACCTGTTTTGTTAGCTACTGGTGTTTCATTGGATAATGTTTTTGGATCAAAATGGCTGCTAAACATCTTGGCCAGGTTAGGACTGTGCGTGTCATGGGATGAAGTTAATCGTTTTAAACAATCAGTTGTGCAGAATGACCACAATGATTTGCCTCCTGAATATCCAATGTCATTCACACAGTTTGCTGCAGACAATGTAGACAGCAATTTAGCAACCTTAGATGGTAAGGGAACGTTCCATGGTATGGGCATTATCTCCATGTCTATTGCACGTTCGGAGGTTACGGTCAGTTGCTCAGAAACTTCCATACCAAGAGTAAAACGAACTCAAGTGTCAAAACTTGTTCAAAATTCTGGGATTCCCATACTATCGTACTGGGGTTGGAAGCTGGATAATAATAATTATGCTCCAATAGCTACTGATTTGCCTGCTGCTCCAGAAAATTTGTTGAAGGTAGTACGATGTAAATGCCGAGCAGATACAGATCGGCCGTGCTCATCTCAGCTTTGTTCTTGCCGTAAGCATGGCTTACCTTGTGTTAGCGCATGTAAAAATTGTAATGGACAAACATGTGACAATTCCAAAAGTACTGAATTTTGTGAAGACTGCTCAGATGAGGAAGATCATTCAGTTTCTCAGGTTCATCATTTGGGTGATGCAGTTCCCGATGATTGCTTGCTGTTTGATATCCCGTGGTTGGATGAGGAAGTCGTCGACTGACAATCATTTTCATAATTTTATTATATTTTGTAATTTTGTTTGTATATCTGTCATTATATGATTAAGACGTGCATTACAGACAATATTTAAAATTAATTTTGGTTCTTCATTTACTGTAACAAAACTTTAATAAAATTTACTAAAAATTCACTTTTTGGTGTTGATTTTTGCTAAATAACTTTTTTTCCCATTCATCTACACGAGTGGGATTTAAAATATACATTCCATATCATATTCTGTATCTAATAAATATAAACTTGCTTTGTCTCATGACATGTCCAGGTTTTTATAATTTCACCCGGATTATAATATTAACCGTGATGCAGTTTTACTATAACTATACACAGAGGCGGCCTTAGCTTAACGGTTGATTGCGTGGATGGGGCATAGGGCGAGAGTCAAAGCGCTCACCTTTTAGGTGTGGGGTCTGGGGCGCTGCTAGCGAACAAATACCGTGACCTGGATATGGGATTGCCGTAGTCGCCGCTACTGCTATGTACAAGTCATTACAATATGGCTCGTTATGGTGGACATTTATAAAGCTAATTTAGCACAGAAGGTTAGGCTATACAGTAATACTATACATAGTATTTTAGTACTGTAGGCCTAGGTATACGTAGTCATCTGGCACAGTAGGCATACACAGTAGTTAGGAAAATTAAGAATACATAGTCTATCACAGTGCTTTTTTATGCCGGTACGTACCGGCGTACCGGCACCTTTTTCAATGTGGGGGAAAATATTTTTTTTATTGTATTCTAACGTTTATTATTCATTTATCATATTATTAATTTGTTAAAATTGAATTATTTTAAAATTGCGCGCAATAAGAATTAAAATATAAAATGCGAAACTGCGAGCTGGTAGTTAAAATTTAGGCAAACCATCACTGAGTACCGGCATCTATTTTTTTACAAAAAAAAAAAAAGAAAGCACTGGTCTATCATATAGTATTTTAGCACAGTAGATATACTTAGAATTCTACCACAGTAGCCTACACAGTACTCTAGCATAAAAGGCTACACAGTACTCTAGCACAATAGCCTACATAGTTCTCTATCTCTATCGTACATAGTACTCAAGTACAATAGCCTAATAGTACTCTAGTACAAAAGGCTAAACAGTACTCTAGTTCAATAGTCTACAGAGTTCTCTATCTCAATATCCTACATAGAACTCAAGTACAAAAGTCTACATAGTACTATAGCACAAAAGGCTACATAGTACTCTAGCACAGTAAATACAATTAGGCATCAGCACACATTCAAGTAAAATGCAAGCCTAAGGACAAAGACTTTCTTATGGATAGGCAAACAAGACGTCATTTCAAACCTGTTTCTCCCGGGGGCCAAAAATTGTCTTTTTCCTAGGGCTTCCACGTATCTTAGTCTTTGCACAGGGCTCCTAAAAAAATCCATGATCAGCTCAGCGTCAATGAGCATTACATTACATTACAAATATTGATTAAATATAACTTTTTTTTTACAGAAATGAAATAACATTCTGAAGAAAACGGGTTTCAGTGCAATTGCCTTGTATAATTTTGACTAAGTGGGAACTAAAAGTTCCATCCCAATTTTCGCGAAATCAAAACAATTGTCTCACCTGCTGTATAGGAGATTAGGGACCCAATATATGCCCTGCTGACCTTAATACTGACGTATTACACCATTGCCTGATCAACTTTTTATTTACCCAATTTGACAGGGGAAGAGAAATTCGGTCGGGTTGGATTATGGATAAGGTTTATGAACATCGTTTGCTTGTGTGAGCCCTCTTAGAATATGCCTGTGAATACTTAGAGCAGTTTTGCTCAAACCTTCCTACTGTATCAGGCCCGTAGCCAGGTCAAAGTAAGCAGGGAGGCACCAATACCCTTTATTTTTTCCTATTTTTCTTCTTTTTAAGCGGGGGGGGGCACTCCACACCTAGCCGGGGGCACGGCCCCCCAGTGCCCCCCTTGGCTACTGGGCTGTACACAGGGAGTTCACCTTGTCAAAAAATAATACAAATATCCAGGGCTTTCTTAACGCTTCGGGCGGCTCACCAATAGACTGTTTGAGCCCTGTGTTATAATTATTTATATTTCATTTTTTTAGCGGCCGTCGTAAATGCCCCAAACACACAGGTTTGACCGAGGGCCCTATACTGCTGTTAACAATACTTATAACAGCAGGCACATGGTCCGTTTGCCACTTGATATTATCACTACACGTTTTACGACCCTGTAAAATTGTACCCCCCCCCCCCTTTAAACCATAAATGTGCACAGAGTACTTATTTAGGGCACATTTAATTCAAACAACTGGTAAAGACTTAAGTTTGTCATTCACTGTGATATGAAATGCTCTCATTCTTGACATGTTAATTCTAGTAGACATTAATTGTCTCTTTATACTTATTTCTTAAAGTAAGCTAGAGCTTTAAAAAACCACATGTATGCAAAAATACGGCCATTCTTTGGTTTTGGCTATGTAAACACCACTATCTAGTACCACCCTGTAGCAAACTAAGTACTATAATAGGAACTTAAGACACACTTTCAATATGTAGCATTTCTTTTTTTTTAATTTATGAAAATCATTTTTCAAGATAAACACTAAAATGTGGTACGAGATAATAACAAAAGAAAACGTCTACAAAAATTTTCCCAGTATAGTTTTAGATTTATTTGCTGCATTTTATTATTATTTTTTTATGAGTATGTTTTGTATGTCACCCGAAGAGACAGTTTACAAGAAAATGATTTTTTCATTAAATCTGGTGAATATGGTGCGGGTCTTTATAGTATTAGAAATATAAATAAATAAATAAATTTTCATAAGATCCAGAGGCGACATTTCTGTATAGTATCCAGATACAACATTTCTGTTTTTCAGTGGTCCCAAACCTTTTTCTGGCCACAGATCGGTCAATGTTTGATAACTTCATCGCGGCCCGCTGAGGGGTGGGATTAGGGTGGGGGCTTAGGTGGGATGCGAATCACACAGGCGCCAGTTTTTAAAGGGTGTGGGGCTACTTCATTCATTTGAAGTTATAGGCTACATTCTTTTGTGAAAACAGATTAAGTGAATTAGTTGTTTCTGTCCCTAGCAATGCAACCTTCTGAAGTTCACATATATTTAGCTTCCCTGGTATTCTACCATTGATGTTGTCTAGATCTTTCTTTATAACTGCAATAGCTCCCACAACAACGGGTATGGTGGAAGTTCTCATTCCCCACTTTCTCTCCATTTCGATTTCTTGGTCTTTGCATTTGGAAATCTTTTCAACGTATTTCTGTATCAATAAGCTGGCATTTGTTTTGGATCTGGTCTATTCGCATTGATTCTCTGGTCAGTATGAATCGCCATGTCCCACTGAACTGTAGCTTTGCCATTCTGGACTGTTTGCGGTTTATGGTTATACTCCATGTCCGTGGTAGCTAACATGAATTGAGGAGTTATTGCATATGTGCTATTTGTATTATTTTATTTCTTGAAACACAGCGACTGAGAATGGCAGAAACAACCAGTGACAGTAGCAACAGTACATCCACTTTAAATGATCAAGATGAGAAGACTATGGAACTCAACTACCACAATTATCTTATGGTTAGTTACACCAAAGTAGATATAATATTACTAACTGATGTTTTAAACCTTTATTTCTTATAGGTTTGAGTTACTTTATAAGTTTATAGAGCAGTGGGTGTTTAATAAAAGTAATATGCAAAATAAAAAAAAAAGATTCATACAACAAAATTTTTTTTAGTGGAAGCTGTATTGACAGTAATGAAAATTTTAATTAGTAATTAATTAAATCAGAAATGTTGATCAAATATTAATAATTAGTTTATTGACCAAACAAATTTGTTTCTTTTTTAGAAAATTAGTTGAACATTATAAATTTAAAATTGTGAAATTCTTTTATAAACTATTTTAAAAATGAGAATATTATTGGTCATTGTTGAATATAAAACCATATATTTTCATCATCTTATAATGTCTTCTTCAGTTAGATCATGTACTCAGCAGCCAAATTATGCAAAGTGAACTGAAGAATAGAGCTGTTCATGATGAACATTTGTTTATAATAACACATCAGGGTAATTTTTTTTTTTTAAATTCTCAAATAAAAATTTTTTGAAAGACTTTTTAGAATTATCAAATTATAAATAAATTCTATTAAACCGAAATAACTCCACATATTGATAATTTTGTTAACTTCAAAATTTGAAATTATATCCACTCATTAAATTTCAAGGATTTTTTAGAGTAAATGATATGTATATATATATATATATATATATATATATATATATGTGTGTGTGTGTGTGTGTGTGTGTGTATTTGTAGATCTTTAGAAGTGAGAAATATGATAAAAAATTATTGTGGTTAAAACAAAAAAAAAACACTTTTATAAAAAAAATATATAATTTTTACTACTACTATTGTCTTTCACATTTTCTTTTCAGCATATGAACTTTGGTTCAAGCAAGTTCTTTATGAAATAGATTCTGTGAGGGAGATGTTCATGCTACCAGTAAGATTTGTTTGGGACATTCACATAATTAAATATCCATAACCTCTAATATCATATATGAATTGTTTTCTTATATCAGAATATATTTTTTTTTAACTAAGCTACTTTGCTGTATTCTGAGCATTGACTTTATCAATATATATATTCTAAATTTAGATCTGACTCATTGGAGAGAAAAAATTAGTTTAGAAGTTGTTGAATTTTTTCTTTAGGTGTTAGATGAGACAAAGACATTGCTAATTCTCAACCGACTTAGCAGAGTAACATTAATTCTTAAGGTAAATGCCTTTTTTGTCTACTTAGAATATTCTAGGGAGCGACCGATATGCCTTTTTACTGATAGTCCAATACTGATATTTTTCCCCAGCATTTTTACCGATACCGATATTTTCTTTTTAATCAACAACAATGCCGAACATGTGTTTTTCTCGTGCTGTAGTTTCCAATCTAATGACGTATGTCAATCCATGTTCACCCCTTCCTTGTCATATTTTGTAACAAAATATCGGTTCGACTATCGGTTGCTCCCTACAAAAATCGGCCGATCCGATATTAACCAATAATGCCAATATCGGTCCGATACCGATCCGATTATCGGTTGCTCTCTAGAATATTCAAAACATTCAAGTATCATAAAAGTTAATGATATATGATAGGGGCAGCTTTTTAATTACTGTTGCCTATAAATCTATGTAAAGTATTCAAGCTTTTCAAGCTTGAAATTCTTTATTAATTTTTTTTACCAGTTTTAATGAAAAAAATGTATCCATTACCTGAATATTTCTTAATTATCCAACTTTTTTTCTTTGTAACTGTTTTTTGTTTTGTCTGTTAAATTACAAAGTATGCAGAATTGTTTTCTCCCTCTATTACCATCAAATTCATTCTTATAGTCAAATTATGGGACTGACTAGATTCCTCATTGCTATGAAGACTTTCATTTAGTCATAACTCAATACAATATAAAGTTTTATCTGAAAACAAATTTGTGAACATTTTTCTACTTATGACATATTCTAGTTTTTTAAAAGAAATGGTGTAAGTAACATTCTTAAAGGGATACATTGCTAACAGTTAGGCCCACCACAAAAAGAGCAGTTTAAGTACTTGTAGGGGCCCTGTACTAAAATAAGGCCCAAGGTTTGTAAGTGGAAACCTTAATAGTCTTTTGCCCAGGAACCACTCAATGAAAAGCGTTTGATTAGGCTGCATTCCTGAAACATCACTAAATTTCAGCATTCATGTGCAGGTCAAGTGAATTTAATTTGAATAATGTCATTATCACATATCAGATATAAATAACTTAACTAGTATATTATTATTCACTGTTTTATATTTATGTTTTATTTTCAGTTGATGGTGGACCAGATTAACATTTTGGAAACTATGACCCCTCTTGATTTCTTGGAATTCAGGTGACAATGACATTTTTGTTAAAATGTAACGTGAAATATTTTGTTACTGAGTAATGCTACATGTTCATGTTCGCCAGTAAGAATGCTTATATTTTAAAAATTCTGTCCAGAACTTTGGTTAATCATATTCTGTATTATTGGGCTTCTTAATGATACATCTTACGTAAGGTATAGCTTCAAAGGTTTCTACTTTAAAGTTGACTGACAAGTTTTATTGAGAAAATCACTAGTACATCATTGGAAAGTCGCAATTACAAAAAGTAATTGTTGAAGAAATAATTTAAATAATAGTTGGTATATTTAAATTTAAAATTACATATTATAAGAAATAAGACTTCACAGTATAGTCATAATAATTTATTTTTCTGTTTTCTTAGAGTACAGCTTTCATCAGCTTCTGGATTTCAAAGTCTACAGTTTAGGTTGTTAGAGAATAAATTAGGAGTTTTAGAGGTTTGATTTCTTTTATTTTTGTCATACAGTTTAAATTCTTAATTTATTTAAATAATTAATCATTGTTAAGTTTTATTACTTATATAAAATTAAATGTTTTGTTGTTTTTACTTGTTTAATAATTTTTTTTATTTATCTCAAAATTAATATGTAAATCTGGGACTGAATTATAAGTATTTTTTAACTCTCACTCTTGATTTAGTTCCTTGTTTAAAAATATTTAATACTCTCTTAACTTTATTTTTGTAAAATCTTTTGATCCTAAGGTGTAATATTTATTATAGATTTAAAATTGATGGCTGCTAAAATTAATGAAATACCACAGTATTAAAATACAGTGAAAGCAATATTGATCAATTTAAGTATTTAACTTTGAAAATAATGTTCTGATTTCCAGTTTTTTTGGTTTGTAATTCAGTTAATACATTTTTTTTTATGATTGTGATACTTTTTAAGTCATCAAGAGTGAAGTATAACCAACAGCATTATGCAAAAGTCTTCTGTAAGCCTGAGCAAATCAAATCGCTTCATGACTCACTGGAGCAACCATCTCTATTCGAGCTTTTGGAGGTATATAACATATTTTTACATAATTTCACAAATATCACCTATTCTTGACAGTAAGTAGGAAATCTGGAGCCCTTGACAAACTCTGACAGGGGGAGCCCTTCTGATCCATTTTACCCCTAAATCTCAGCATAATAAATAAGTAAAAATTAATTTTGAAAGCCCCTGACGAGTGTTTGGGATTCGTCCCCCCTCATGGCATCCTGACCTCATAACCTTTTATTCAATATGAATCTTACTTTTTATATTTCAGAAATGGTTAGAGAGAACGCCAGGTCTTGAGGTTAAATCTTTTAATTTTTGGGACTTGTACAAAAGATCTGTTGATAGATGGCTTCAAGATATGTTACTGATGCCAGCTCAGGTAATGTTAATTAAAAAAGCACACCAATAGATTTTTTAACTTGAAGACTTGAAAAAAATATGTCAGGTTGAGGTTTAGGGTTGCAAAAGAAAAATCACAGTCATTGTCTATTTATTTTTTTTTATTTGGGTAATTTTTAAATCTTTAATTATATTTTTTTTTCAGAAAGAGACAGATGAAGCAGTTAAGCAAAGTCTTATGGATGAATATAAAAAACAGAAAGTATGACTCAAGTGTATATATTTTCATTGCAGCTTAATAAAGATCTACTTTTATTTAAATAATAAAATAAATATTACATTATTTAAAAAAATAAATTTTTTTTTTCCATAAGGAAAGTTTTGAAAGTATTCTAGATGAAGAGAAATATAATGCTGCTGTGACCAGAGGTAATTTAATGTTTGCATTTTAAAAGACAGCTTATCAATAAAAGTACATTCAGTTATCTTTAAGCTAAATAATTTATTTCAGTTTCCTGCACTATAATTGTTTAAAAAATCTTATTTAATAGGAGATCGCAGAATGAGCCACCAGGCATTCAAAGGCGCATTGCTGATTTCATTATATCATGATCAGCCTCGCTTTAATCAACCATCAAAACTTCTTTCTCTTCTCATGGACATTGATTCATTACTCACAAAATGGAGATGTAAGTTTTTCTCTTACATGCAACATGTTTTACAGCTAAAATCAAATGTTATTTCACTTTTTATTTTTCTCTTAAAACTATACATGCAATTTCAATTTATAAGAAAACTTACTTCAAAAATTCTTTAAGAACTTACTTGTAATTAACAGTGAATGAGTGACCGATGAAAATGAAGTATAATATTTTCTATTTTTTTGCACTTTGCTTTTTTTTTAGATAACCATGTCATGATGGTTCAGAGAATGATAGGAAGCAAGGTTGGAACTGGTGGCTCATCAGGTTATCAATATCTACGCAGCACAGTCAGGTAAATTTTGTATAGAGAAATAACTTTGTAAATACTTTTTTCTTAGTAAGACTGTTCTACAAAAATCCCATGTGAAGTAATTTCTGTTTTATATTTCTCATAGAAGTAAAGTGATTCCCCAAAAATACTGAAACTACGTATCCATAATGAAATTATCATTGAATTATCACAATTAATAAAGAATTAAGAAAACCAAGATATTTGGAAAGTAAATTCTGTTTAAGTCCAAAGAATAAATATAGACAAGTGATAATTGCATTTTGGGAAAGAACCAAAAAAAAAATTTAAGACTGCATATGCTTGCTATAGAATTATGTAACTGAAAGAAAAATAATGGCAGACACATAATAATAACTATTCTTAATTAAATGCGACTAAAATGCATACAATTTATTTTAAAATTAGTCAAGCTATCTATACAGTTTGTTTTTTTAATGGACCAGACAAAGGTCTTTGTCAAATAAACTGATTGAATTTTAAGAATTCATAGCAAAGTAAAATAAGACCAAAGTTTTATCATAATAAAAAAATACAGATTGGTTTTAATGTAATTCTCTTTATCTCTCAAATTCTAAAAATTGTTTTATCATGGCATAACTAACAGATTGAAGAATTAATTTTATAATACTAAATTTCTATTAGCAAGTATTTCTTACAATTTGAAAAAAATAAAACATGTTTAAAAATATTAGAAACAAACAACATTTTTTTTCTTTCTTTAGTGATCGCTACAAAGTGTTTCTTGATCTATTCAATATGTCGACTTATCTGATACCTCGAGTATATATTCCACCTTTGTCAAGGGCACTCAAAAGACAACTTAGCATTCTTATTCATGAATACATGCCACGTGACTCTGATAGTTATGATGATGATGTGGAAAATGACACAGAGAAAGGTTTACAGGAACTGAATCTCAATGGAGAGCACAAAACTGTCACATTTGAACTTTAATATTTTTTGTGACAGACCCAGCCCTTGATTTTCAGAGTTAGAAAGCTGTTTATTGATGCACATTGATAATTATAATAATCATTGGCTGATTAAGGAGGATAATATGTGTATACATGTTTTTCATCTTGTGGCATCAGAAAGTAGTGAAAAACCAATTTTTTATGTTTTAATGATTGAGTCAATTGAGTCAATATACTTGTTATTTTGAATTAACCTATAGATAATTTAAATTTTATTAAACTTAATTAGGTCATTATTTTAAAAATTAAAATTAAAGTAATTTTTTTTTCAAATGTACATAGTTCTTAAACAATTTCTGTTTTGTGTCACTGGGACACCCCATTTTTACACTTCCACATGACTTATATCTAAAACAAATGTATTGTTCATTATTGGTGTTAAACAGCACTGAGCTTTGTGTTCAACCCATTGGATATAAATGATAGTTATAAATGTTTAAAAATTATTTAGGCTTCTCATTTCATAAATAAGTGTATCTGTATAAACTAAAACACGTATGAATTAAAAAAGTAATGTAAATCACATTGTTTTTAACACTTATTTTGTTTTAATCAGCAGTTTGTTTGATTTTTGGTTTATTTACATGAATCTTACATTTTAAAATATCCAAACTACCTATTGATAGGACCAGACATCTCAGTTTTCCAAGGTAATCTCAAAATGTTCACATCATCTCAAAAGGTCAGGATATGCCTAAGTCTGCAAGGCTCAATATCAGTAAATAAAATTAATGTTTTACTCTCAAAACACATATTTGAACTCTTTCACTGTGATTTTGTAATTAACACAAATTAAGGTTATGGTATACCTACAACGTAATATATAATATGGGCGTATGAATTAATTTGCTCCTAACAAAAGTGTCTTTCATTCAAGGTTTTTTAAGAGTTTTTAACTTTGGGGGAACAGGAATGTGTACCATGAAAGTAAAGTTCTCTTAGCCCTATCGGGGCAGATGAGGTGTAGAATTCATCTATTTATATATCCTCGGCATGTGAAGGGATTGTGTGGTTAGCACAACGCCCAGCCGCCTTTACTTCCCCAACTTAAGTCAGGTACCCATTTAAAGCTGGGTGGACTTGTGGTCATAATCCCTTACTCTGTCCCACTTTAAACTCTCACAGTGAAATAGCGAGCTGAGACTTAGTCTCTTAGAGACCGCGAAATCAAAATCGCTGTTTCCCTCAACATCTGGGAACTGGCTTGAAGGCCAATGACAACCAAGCTTCCGGACTGGTCCACCCTATGGTCCGCCATCCTGGGGCACTCGAATAGCACATGATCCACGGTTTCCTCCACTTCCCTGCAGTGTCGGCAAAGGGAATCGACATTGGGCCTCAATCTGCCAAAGTACGCACCGAAAGGACAATACCCAGTGCGAAAATGGGCAATTAGTTTCTGCTTGATTCTTCTGAGCCCTAACAACGGGTCAGTTTAGGACGGCCGTTTTATTTGACTGTGGACATTTCTTCTCGTCACCCCATCGTACCAACTTGAGAATCACCAATTTCGCCCAAAGTCTTTGATCGTGGCACACGCATCTTCTAGTGAGCGCTTGTGCTTAACGGGTTAAATGAATGCTATTGAGTATTGAACATAGTTATGTAAATTTGGAAAGTTATGCTTGATAACTACAACTTGTTTCTTATCAGCTTTTATCAAAAGAAAATCATGGATCTCTTTATTAACAGACACTTTTCAGACAAAATGTTCGCAAAATATAAACCTTGTTTGAAATTTAATCTATGTCCTTTTGCTCGACAGTCTAGGGCTCCACATTGCACACCCACATACACTTCAACTGTCTCGATGGGCCCATTAAGGGCTTTAGGGGAACATTTCTTTTTATTTCTCCGTAAACATTATACTGTTATAAAATTATATGGAACTTTTTAAGATTAGTAACAGCTATACCAAAGTGTTACTAAATACCGACAATTTAAAAAAAAAATTAGGTCAAAAGTATATTGTGTATTGAGAACAATTTTCCCCCTGATATCTTCCCCCACCCGTACAGCCTTTTGATACAAACGTACCTACGGCCAACGCCACCCATTAGACGCCTCTGTTTATGGCCACCACAAATCCTGGGAGTCTTACAGTCTTTGACAGTCTAGGCCCTTTGATACAAACATAATCCTAATCCAAATACATGTATATAGATGACTCAAATGACAGATTGTCGAAATGACAATAAAAATTAAAAGTTTTATATATATATATATATATATATATATATATATATATATATATATATATATATATATACAGTCGATTCCGCTTAATTGGGACACATCGGGACCGAGGCTGTCCCAATTAAAAATACAAATTTACTATTGGCTTCTTGGTTTGGTTTCTTTGAGATTTGTCTCAAAAGAGCGGCTGTCCCAACTAAGCGGTGTCCCAATTAAGCGAAATCCACTGTACATATATATATATATATATATATATATATATATATATATGTATATTTAAAAAAAAACAACAACAATACTGTCATCGGTAGAAAGCAACAATTTTATGTTTATTATTAAAAAATAAACTAATGTCAATTTTAGGCTAGTGAACTATGTACGTATTATCAACGACGTAAGATTCTCCAATGAAATAATGAAAGTATTCATGCAACAATAAATATTAAATAAAACTATAATGTCATAAATTCCAATTCTCTTAGAAATTTGATCGACACGTCTCATTTATCAGTTCATTCTCTGGAATCTGATCTTCATAAATGTCTTCTCTGGCCAAATCGTCTTTAACCTGGTCAAAATAATAAAAAATTATCACATGTAATGTTACTTAATTTTAAGTTGTTACCCGACCAAGTACGTGTATTCGATTAAATTTTTGGAGTACTTGTCCTCAAACTTGCAATATATGTACTCTGTACTTGTTTGCAATTTAAAAAAAACTTATGTACTTGTACTTGGGTACTTTTACTTGCTCGGTCAGTAATTGGATGATCTATGTCCGAGACACTTAGCTGGTATATCGCAAAAATAAATTCAAAGCCCTGAAATCAATAAATAAATGTTTATTAGCGAATATCACCCTAATTATATGTAATTTTTTATGGCTTTTATTTTAATTTCACTGTTTAAAAAAAATATGTTGTAACCCAATTTCGGACCTGTTCTCATTTAGTAAGAGCACTGGTATTCGGCAATCTACATTGCAATACATTATTTTAAAAATTTCGAGTCCATAAATGAACATCTTGCAGAAATACTAAATGTCCTTTTTAGTTTTGTTTATAGTATACCGGAAAGTTATGGTGGAGATTATCATTGTAAAAAAAAAAATGCGGAAGTACAGCACCTGTGTGATGAATTATGGTGAAGCTATTTTAGACTTGCATAGATCAGCACACTAGTCTAAATTATGCAACAAAAAAAATACAGCAAATTTTATTCTTTTAAAACTAAAAGTATAAAATAAAAATCTTTAAAAAAAATGCTTTTATTAAAATGCACTAAAAAGTAACAAAATAGTTCTTTAGAATCTTAGATCATACTTAATGCATGGCTATCAATTATCATTACTACAAGTAAAAGCGTGGTGCTATATAGCCATCTCATAATATATAGATAATGACATGACAAAGTAATAACAATAAGATAATCTGGACTTGGTTGTATTCTATTGAATTTTTACCTTGAATACAAATATACTAAACTCAATATAAATTTATATTAATTAATTGATAAATAGCAAATGCAAAATTAATCGATTGATCAAGATGGGCACCCATGCTTATATCTTTAAAGTGTGATGATCGCTAGGCACACATATTTGCATGGTCTAAGAAATGATTTTTTACTTTTGAATAATATTTCAATGAAAGCTTATTTTTTAAAATAGTTTTATATTCTTTTTTTTTCTCCCCACCTCTTTCAATGACATTTAGCTGAGCTTAAAATAAAATGCGGTATAACACTCTTTAATCAATGGTAAAGTACATTGAATTAAACTTTAAAGTGTGGTACTTTTAATATGCTTTTTTAATAGAAAATTATTTTTGATGATAGTGAAATAAACAAAAAATAAAGCTTATTATAACATTAATATAACAAGACCAAAGAACGTAACACATTACACGTGAAATTGAGTAAGGAACAAAACTACAATATGTAGTCCAGTAGTTTGACGTTATAAGGAAATGGGAAATAAAATTAGATAAGGACCAGGCCCGTAGCCAGGTCAAAGTCAGCAGGAGGGCACCAATACCCAGCAAGGGGGGCATCTTTACTTTTTCTTTCTTTTTTCCTCTTTTCTTCTTTTTTCAGCGGGGGGGGGGCACTCCACACCAAGCGGGGGGCAATGGGGCTGATAAGGACATACCTGAATAAAAAAAAAACAAAACAACAACAACGCTAAAAAGTGCTATGCCACAACATCTTGCTGTAGCAGATTGAATTTCGAGACCCCTAGGACAGATTGAGTTTGGAGGGACTATGGCAAAAGCCGAATGCAAATAGTGGAACACTCTATACCCAAACTCTACAGTGGAGACTACTCAGACAAGTGCTGAGATAGCCCTTCCTTGTAAACTGTCCTGACTGATAGAAATGTTAGCGTGGCAGAATGTACACTTCGCACATAACATTTTATAGTCAAATTAATGAACACATATTGCCACTTGAGTAAGAAGATAGTTTATGAAATGTGTTCCTTTAAATAATTACATAATAAATTTAATTTTTTTTACATGATTATGGAAAGTTAAAGTTCTGAAAGAGGGACCCCGCTTATAAGGGGACTCTTAACATTCGAATAGTTGGCTATCCATAAGAGCGACATCACTAAGAAGAGAGGATGGATAAGAGAAAGTGCCAACCAATAGTGACTTAAATTCTCAGAAACAAACGTAAAGTCAAACGACTACAACCATGTCTAGAGATGATTTAGATGAAAAAAATGAAAAGAGCACAATAAAAACCAAAACCAAAACAATAAACAAACAAAAAACAACAAACAAACTAGCATCTAGACACAGACATGTGTTAAAAATGTTCTCACATAACTAATATGTAGTTAATTAAAAAAAATAATAGAAAAATTAAGAAAATAAATTCTGTATATTTCTCTATTCACCTTTTCAACTTCTTTAAAAACTCGAATCAGATTTTTCCCAGCCAACTTCTCCAAGTCTTCAGGTGACCAACCACGTCTTAGCAGCTCAGCAAAGAGATCTGGATATTTGGAAACATCTTCCAAACCAAATGGAGCTCTGCATAAATTTATATTGGCATTTTATTTCAATGTCTGTTTGTCTAAAGGCCTTTATAATATGCACAAAAAGTAATTTCTACTTGTGTATGTGATCGCTATTTGTATATTTTTCAATGTTTACCTGTCCGTTGGTAATTATCATCTTTTTAATGTCTACCGGTGTATGTATTAGCATCAGTTCAATGTATGTCTGTGTATGGGCTTGTAATTAGCACCTATTTCAATGTCTACCTGTCTGTACCTTCGTAATTAGCATCTATCTAAATATCTACCTGTCTATGCCTTCATAATCAGCACCTATTCCTACATGATCAGCGCCAGTAATATTCTTGATGTGGTCGATATGATCTGAAATATTTTAACCTGATATGCCATTGGTGCTCATACAAACAACGATAGTTAAATAAAAACGTTAAGCTTTCAGTTCAAGAATATTGAATTCTGGCCATCTAAACAATTAGCGTCTGGCCATCTAAACAATTGACATCTGGCCATCTAAACAATTGACTTCTGGCCATCTAAACAATTGACTTCTGGCCATCTAAACAATTGACTTCTGGCCATCTAAACAAGTGACATCTGGCTAGCTAAACAATTGACATCTGGCCACCCATCTAAACAATTGACATCTGGCCACCTAAACAATTGACATCTGGCCATCTAAACAATGAAGTCAACGCTGTATGTTTTCCAAGACTATAGTAATAGGAGCATATTGCTTTTATTAAATTAAAAAACAAACAAATTACAACTGAATATTATAGCTATAGGGATCTTTTGATGTAGAAGTAATTCAATTCTTTAAAAAAATGGATTCAAAACTGTTTTCTTTATTTCAACCGGTCTTACCAGCAACCTGTTCTAGTGAAGCTGTTTGTGAGCAGTTGATGTAGTCAGGGTAGAATAGCACCATGATGATTCCACCATTGGCTTTCTAAATATTAGAAAAATACAAACACACACTCACACAAAAATAACAATAATAACACAAAAAAAAATTAATAATAAATATTTCACTATTTCATTGATACGAGCTTTATTACCAAAGCAATCCTTTTAGATAGGCAAGCTACGACGCCGCCGAGAATTCATACAGTGTGATGAGGGCCCATTGTTGCATTCATTGATATTTAATCTGATAGTAAGAGTACCACAACAGGTACTATAGCTCAGTGGTCCCCAACGTTTTTCTCACCTCGGACCTGTCAACGATTGTTAATTTCACTGCGTCCCGATGGGGGGATGGAACGTTAATTATAGTCCGGTGAAAAATAACACCAAAGACAATAAAAAGAAAATAATATAAAGTTTCTTGGCGGCCCATTACCATCCGTGGCCCGGGGGTTGGGGGACCACTGCTCTAGCTAACTCTCTCAAACATCTTTAAAAGTCTCTAAGGCCACAAAAAGACAAAATAACGGCTCTCTGATTATGAGGTGTATATTCCGATTTGTATATTTGAATGCTTTAACTTCGACCATGTTCTTCAAAATATCAATGAAAACAATTTGATAACTTTATAAAGAACATCCAGAAATTTATTTTTAGAAAGCCCCAAAATCTCACCAGCAAGGAAAGTGTCTCGTCTCGGACGTTTCTGTTGTGCTGACATTTGGCATACGCCCCGGAATGACTAAATATGACAGGTGCCCTGGTGACATTCAGGGCGTCTTCCATTGTCTTGTAACTGACGTGTGATAGGTCAACCATCATACCAAGTCGATTCATCTCTTTCACAACAGTCTGATATTTAAAACAAACCACTAAAACTCTTTTAAGTTAAAGAAAAGAAAAATAGATAGTCAAATTTGATTATTTTATTCTATAATTAATGAAAAAATATAATATTTGATAAAAAAAATAGTAATAATTTGTGAGAAGTTTTCCGTGAAGTTTTTTCACTAGTCATTGCAAATATACTAATGGTTTATTTTAATTCTGATTATAATTATCACAGTTATTAGTTTTTGTCTAACTTGTTATCATAAAGAGTAAAAAATATGAACATATGATGTTTGCTTTATGCACCTTGTTTTAAGAAAAGAATATTGAAGGAACAGAATCCTAAAACTAGGAAAAAATAACTGGTATAAAAGAAATAACCGAAGATGTTGGCAGCAGATCCGTCTAAATGGATTGGCAAACTAGGCAGACACTTTAGGCCTCCACTATTAAAATACCCCTTCCAGGTCTGTTAACCTTCCCCAACCCCTATTATCACCGGAACTCTGCATCGGGCCCCAAAAGACGTTAGAGAATAGCCCTGTATCGTGGACAGACTTAATGAACTCAACAGAGATAGGAACGTAAGACCACCAAAGTAAATGACCATGTTGACAAGAAAGTTTAGCAATGCCAATCACATATAGAATATTTTATACAGATTGCGCATCGCTATATAAATAGTCCTCGGTTTTGTGTTAAAAACTCTCGCGCCATTGTTGTTAATTCGCTTTTGCTTCAAATGACGCTTTCCATTCTTAAAAACCCATAGACCTATCTACACCTCTTTGTTTTTTTTTCAAGACATGAAATATGAATGAAATAGGTTTTTTTTTAAGATTTATATATATATAATAAACATTTCTATTCAATGAATGGACAGATGAGAGTAAATTTCATTAATGGCAGCGATGAAAACATTGTTTCAAAACGAGGCTTGCGCAATCTGTATAATATCTATTATCTAATCTGTGATGCCCACTGAGTGAGTACAGGTTAACTCACATAGATACCGACATAGTAATAAAATTAATAAATATAAAAGTTGAACATGCTTTACTATGAATGATGAACCTCTATTCGTTTTCATTGCGCTTAATGCCAGCTTGATTTTAAATCAAATTTTTTACAAGCGCATAACGTTAAACTGTCAAACCTCTCCGAATTTTGAAAGTCCATCATACTGTGATGAGTCGTCGTTATCTACCTTCCAGTTGTCGGCCCTGAAAAAAAAAACAACAACAAAAGACGTATGAGCTTTGTATGCTGATAAAACATTTTTGACGTTTTTTGTACGAACATGTCAGAAAACTCGGCAGAAAAAACAAAAGAGATTAGTTCAAAGCTCATTTTAAAAACATTATGATCAATGAACCACATATTGTGTTGGATGACATCATTTTCACATAGTGTGCTGAATGACATCAATGTCACACACTGTGCAGAATGGCATATTTTTCATATGGTGTGTTGAGTGACATCAGTTACTGCCCCAATCGGAACGAATATTTTCCTAAGAGATAAACCTCCCCACTTCAACGTTAACATTTTCTGATATTTTTTTTTGACTTGTGAACTAATTGAACACACTACTTGTTTTATTTCTTATATCTCCAATAGCCCCCCCCCCCCACTGCTCATCTTATGGACGCGCCTCCTTCTGCAGCCAGACCCCCAACCCACACTGCTCATCTTATGGACACGCCTCAGCCAGACCCCCCACACTGCTCATCTTATGGACACACCTCCTTCTGCACCCCACCCTCCTTACCACCTATAATTTTAACATTTTTTTTTGTTGGCTTATATTTCAAATCTAATTACCATGGCGTGTTGCAGTCGTGGGTCAAGGTCATGTAGCGCACGCCCAGGTCATAAAACATGCGAAGATTACCCAGGCTGCTGTCAATGGAGTGTCCTCCCTCCAGTCCGATCAAACTGCCAACTTTACCCGCTTCAAAGGCGTCCAGAATGCCTGGCAATAACGTAAAAAAGAAAAGGATGAAAAATGTTCATCGGGAGACGCGTAATAAACTACTAAAAATGATGATTAAGTTTTCAACTGGTGCATCATGTTTGTAACCTGATCATATAGGGACAGGTGCTTAGAGTCAATGTAATGCTGAACTGTCGAGCGTGTATCGAATTAGTAGGTCATAGTCCTGTGACACAGTGGCGTACCTAGGGTGGGGGCGGTGGTTGCGGTCCGCACCGGGCGGGACTTTTTATTACTTCTTAGGGGGGGGGCGAGGTAAAAATGTAAAGATTAAATTGAAATACCTAAATGAGAGGGCGGCAAAATCGTCTTCCGCCCTGGGCGGCCGATACCCACGTTACGCCGCTGCTGTGACAGTATTATTATAATCCTATCTACATCTTCATCAACGTTGCCTAGGCTACCAGGTACCACAAGGGGATGCTGGCATCGCTGGGGTGTGATGAACCTGTCACATAAAACTCGTATATCTGGTTCAGACACCCACAGCCATTGAGTGAGCTTAGAGCACAAGAGAAAATTTCCGCCCGCTTGCCAACTACGGTTTTCTTGACTGTTTCACCTGCACCACGTACAAAAACACTCGTACGTTGGTATTAAATGTATAGTGTTTCACATTAACATTTCATCCATCTCTTGCTCAAGCCGGTGCCTTGGTGAGATTTAAGAGCCAGTTTGTGTTGCAGGATTGTAAAAGTTTCCTCACCCTGGTCTAGAGAGAGAGAGAGAGAGAGAGAGAGAGAGAAGAGAGAGAGAGAGAGAGTGAGTGAGTGAGTGAGTGAGAGAGAGAGAGAGAGAGAGAGAGAGAGAGAGAGAGAGAGAGAGAGAGAGAGAGAGGGGCAGAGAAAGACACACAGTCAGCTTACCTTGAGCGGAAGTTACAAATTGAAACACATCCGGGTAACGGGCCACAAATCTTTTAATAGTGTCCAATTGTTCTAAGGAGATTTTAACTGAGTCTTTATATTGAGTCTTGCAGTCTGTGTACACAGCCCAGAACTGTTGACGATTGGTCAAAGGAAGAGAGATAACAATAGTTACTACCGCTTTAGCCAATATTAACGAGGTTAAAGTATGTTCACTGAACGTAACATTTTGTTGAATATGTACAGGGGGGCCCTAAAGCAGGTTTACAGTTTTCACGTAGACTATTTTTTTGAAAATTCGACACTAGAACAGCGAGAAATTCGTTTATACCTGTTAACATAAACAATTTAATCTCTCAGATGCTCAAACTGTCCTCCTTCAACATTGAAACATTACTAAGCAAGTAACTTCAACCATAATGTAGTTTAATAACTGTAAACCTACTTTTGGGCCACCCTGAATTCGTCTAATTTTTGATGAGAAAACTTGGAAATAAAACAATGTTCGTATTTTCCTCTCTACCTGAGCGCCCAATTTTCCTTTACGAATTTTGTTTATATTCGTTTGTACCTCAGGCCATGTATAAAGATCTACTTTGTTGACTGTATTGTTCTTCAATATACGGTAGTGGTACGACAAATCATTGTGACTGAAATGAAATGAATTAAACAAGTCTCATCAACAACACAGAATGTAAGACAATTTAAAATAGAACTAACCGAAACAAAAAAAAAAAAACAAACTAGATATATTTATTAGATATTAAGATTTTGGAATGAAATAACATGGAGCGCACATCGGAGTAAAGTACACTGAAAAAAAGTCTAAGCTAACATTTGTTTCTCTCTCTCTCTCTCTCTCTCTCTCTCTCTCTCTCTATATATATATATATATATATATATATATATATATATATATATATTTAAAGCAGGAAAGGGGATATGGAAATAAAGAAAATAAAGACAACGATACAGTACCCATCAACAAAGACAACGATACAGTACCCATTAACAAAGACAACGATACAGTACCCATCAATTAAGACAACAATACAGTACCCATCAACAAAGACAAAGATACAGTACCCATCAATTAAGACAACGATACAGTACCCATCAACAAAGACAACGATACAGTACCCATCAACAAAAGACAACGATACAGCACCCATCAACAAAGACAACGATACAGCACCCATCAACAAAGACAAAGATACAGTACCCATCAATAAAAGACAAAGATACAGTACCCATCAATAAGAGGAACCCTGGACAAAATATCCTCGGCCATCCTCTTTCCTTTCTCTGACGGTTGGTTAGCATCACTGTCACCACCGCTATTGAGTCCAACACCGAGCCCCACACCGAGGGCCACAGCACAGACACATAGCGCAGCAACAGACCCTAGGACTAGATGTGGAATAGAAACAAGAAAAGTTTGCCATTATTTATAATTTATAAATTTGATTTTACATAAATATGTTTATACACCTTTCGTGAAAGTAATACTAACTATTCCCTCCAATCCCAACAAATATTTACTGTGAACATTACAATTGAACAAAAAAAAAAACTGTCTTCCGGTGATGCTATGTTGTTTTATTCCCTTTATAATGAGATTTAAAATCAAATTAACCGTTGATAGAAATATAACACGAACGAAAAGAAAAATGTTTAGCCAGCTACAATGGAATTTTTCCTGTTAACAGTCAGAACCAGTGGCGCAACCAGCAAAAAATGCTGGGTGGGGGGGGGGGCGGTCTCACATATAGAAAAAAATGCTGGGGGGGGCGGTCTCACATATAGAAAAAAGACAGTTTGACAGTCTTTTTAGTAACTTTATATAGTAAAATATGTATTGATGATTTGGTCTGGGGGGCTCAAGCCCCCGCCCCCTGGTTGCGCCACTGGTCAGAACTAGAATGTAGAATCATTGGTTAGACTTTAACATATTTTTTTAAACGACTTTATTATAGAAAAGTGAATTTTTTTAAAATGTAAAGTCAAACAACTGACAGTTTTTCAAATCTTTACATTCCATTGTTAATAAGTTATAAGATGTGATTTTTTTATTAATAAAGAAATTACAAAGAGCAAATAAAACAAAAGATAAGTAATTAGTTCTTTAGCTAATGGGATGCACAAAAAATAATATCAATACAAGTCAACAACCAACAAATGAACAGGGAAAAACGTTGTAAATGACAAATATAATATCGACACAAGTAATGTTTTATAAAGACAAATAACATATCGACACACGCACGGTTTTATAAATGACAAATATAACATCTACGCATGAACTAAATAAAAAATAAAACTTTCTCTTAAAACTGTTTATTGTGGATAGGTCCAGAGTTTCGTAACCTTAAAACACACGTGGTTAGGAGATAAAAAAAGTCTAATTACCTACAAGTTTTGTTCTTCTACTCGAAGAATTAGTCCCAAATAAACTGCCCACAACCATGTTTGTAATGATTTCTGTAGAGATTGTATTAAAAAGGCAACAGTTGTTTGAGCCAAACAAGATGATAAGAACCAGCATTGAATGAAGTGTTTAGTGTGTTAAAACAACACGCAATCTAGTGTTTGCTTTATTAACCCAATTATTTGGTTTTTTTTTATCTATGTTGTGTCCAGACGTAATTCTGATAAAGTCGCAATGTTTTAATTTTACCTAATGCGTAGAACAAACAGACAAACAAACAACGCCTGCGTATTTTTTACAGTTGTTACTGTTAGGTCCTCTTTACACTGGGCATTAGTTGAGTTGTTACTGTTAGGTCCTCTTTACACTGGGCATTAGGTGAGTTGTTACTGTTAGGCCCTCTTTATACTGGGCATTAGTTGAGTTGTTACTGTTAGGTCCTCTTAACACTGGGCATTAGGTGAGTTGTTACTGTTATGCCCTCTTTATACTGGGCATTAGTTGAGTTGTTACTGTTAGGTCCTCTTTACACTAAGCATTAGTTGAGTTGTACTGTTAGGTCCTCTTTACACTAAGCATTAGTTGAGATGTTACTGTTAGGTCCTCCTTACAATGGGCATTAGGTGAGTTGTTACTGTTAGGCCCTCTTTATACTGGGCATATAGGTAGTTTTAAAAGTAAGGTCCTATACCCAGAGCATTCTTAGAGTTTTTACACTGGACATAAAAGTAAATGCAACAGTTAGGTCCTTTACACTGGACAAAATTAGTTGTAACAGTTAGGTCCTTTACACGGGACATAAAAGTAAGTGTAACAGTTAGGTTCTTTATATTGTGCATTCACTTTCTTTTTGTATTGATAACAAAATGTAATCATAAATCCTAATTCAAACTTATTCTATTGCTGAAAATCTAATTCCAAGATATGAACGTTCC
Source organism: Bulinus truncatus (assembly GCA_021962125.1). Classification (NCBI taxonomy): domain Eukaryota; kingdom Metazoa; phylum Mollusca; class Gastropoda; family Planorbidae; genus Bulinus; species Bulinus truncatus. The sequence goes on from JAGDYQ010000034.1 coordinate 6,831,195, forward strand.
AAAATAGTATTTGTTAAATAAATCACAGTAAACTGATTAATTCTTCCTTGGGCCCACAAGATCGATTAGGTGGTGCTCGATTTTCAGGAATTTTTTTTTTGTATAAATAAAACTAAATATTTACTCTCACACAATCTCACACACATACGAGCACATTGTTCAGCTGAGTATTGCGATCACCATAAGAGAAACCAAAATCATAACAATGATTCTAATAGTCATCTGAAAGCGGATAATTTATACTAGTCACCTGAAAGCCAAATAAGATCTATTCTGCTTTTTATTATCAGTAAAAAAAAAATTAGTTGAAACAAAATTTTAATTTGTCCAGTAGCCAGCTTTCTATTGTTTTTTTCCGATTTCAACACTTGCTATTAAACTAAGTCAACTGTTAGTATACTACATCTATAAATGTACTTTTTTTATTTACAAATCCGTACATCTCACTCTCTCTCTCTCTCTCTCTCTCTCTCTCTCTCTTCTCTCTCTCTCTCTAGCTCTTTCCAACACAGTTATTTTTTTTTTGGTCATCTTTTTTTAAATCTCTTGTCAATTATTTCTTCCCCCAAGCGTCCCTCACCCCTTTTTTTTACAGTTAGAAAGAAACAAAATAAATGAAATCTGCAGGTTTTAAAGAAGCTATACACTTTAAATTATACAAATGTAAGTGTATCTATTATAAGGTCATAGTGCAAGGGTTATGACATACATTACATATTCGTAGAGAATATTGTTACCCAATAGTTATATTTCACTAGAATTTTCTTTTTTTTTTCTGGTTTAAAACTTTATTAATCAAATCATTATTTGCATAGGCCTGAGAAAGCTATTGTTAAAAAAATTTCATAACCTGATATATACTTTTAAAACATAAACTACTTGACAGATAATTTTTAAAATTCAATACGCTGATTCAGTGGCATTGGATTAACAAAAGCGATGGGTTTTGTAAAGTATACATTTGTACTTAAAGCTACTTTAAATGGAATGATACAAATAAACACTTAGGAGATAACATTATACTACTGTTCATGAATTTTTGTTAAAATTAGGTCTATCAGCAAATACGACGCATAAAATATGAACCAAATAAAAGTTTAGTTATATAACAAACTCGTTAGATAGAAACCAGTTGAAAGTAAACAGTACCGTTGGCGGCGAACTACCCCCCCCCCATGTTGTGACTTTAATGTACAAGTACCATCGATACACACAATGATACTTTCAGCCATGCTCAAGGGCCCCTAGGCTTAAAACGACTTAACGAATGAAGTGTCCGAGGCGCCTCAGTTTCAACGGAATAGAGCCCCCCCCCCCCTCCCACCGAAATTTGCAAATGATGGGTGTGACATGGTTTTCGCCTTAAGGCCCACTTGTACCTTTCTCTAGGATCACCCCCCCCCCCCCAATCACCCCCCCCCACCCCGCCAGATGTACATTTGCATAATGCAACACAAACAAATATAAGAGCTGCAGTGACAGTTGAAAACAAAGACTAAAAAGTAATTGAAATAATAAAGGCAATTAATTATTTTTTTTTTCGAATTTCTTTAATTTCGCAGATATTTTTATTTCAGGTATAATGATATTGTATATAATGACATAATCTCAACTCACTCTGAAAGTAGCCATAATGAAATGAGAAATAAAACTACACACATACACACAATCATACTTTCACTTGATCAAAAAAAAAAACAACATTTCATGCATAACAAAGTTCTTTTTTTTTTTCATTAAAAGTTTGATCGGCATGTTCTGTTAATCAACTCGTTATCTGGTATCAGATTCTCGTAAGGCTGTTCTTTTGCTAAACTCTCTTTGACCTGAAATAAAGTGGGAATTGTTATGAATAGCTAAAGCAGTAAAAGAAAATAATTGTCAAAAAGCAATAAATTTTCTGGGTGACCCAACACACTTCCGGTGCCCCTAGTGCCGTAGCGAGTTTAACTCGCGCCCGGGGCACAATACCTTTTAAATACATTTTTTAGCGCCCCCCTTCATTCGAAAACCATATAATATTATATGTAAAATATACCATTTGGCACCCCTTTGTGAGTAGCACCTGGGGCATGATGACCCCCTTGCCCACCACTCGCTACGTCTCTGGGTGGCCCCTCCTCCCCCTCCTAAATTCCACCATTAATAAGAAAAGAAAGATTGTTTATATGGTCAACATGTGCTATTCAGTTTGGAGGTTTAGGTCTTTGTGTCTGCAGTTTACCAGTAACAGCAGTAATTTCACATGCAACCAGTTTTGCAAGAGTTAATTATTTGAAGTCTCTCTCTGGCACATACTATACCTGTCATGTACAGCACACTTTCTGACACACTACGCTGACCCAATACAATATCTAAATCATAATACCTACATGCGCGATCGTTAGGTTAACGGCTGGTCAATGATCAGTTTACCAGCTTTCACTCGAACCATCGTATATCGAAACCGTAGATTCCACCGGTAGAGTGTTGTAGAGCCATCCGTGTTTGACCACTAGTGGCATAAAACGCGACCAGGACAGTAAAAATGCCATAAGAATCCCTCTTTTCAAAAAAGAACTGAATTACTGCAGATGTTGCCCCTTTATCCTGATTGGCGGCGAACCTCCCCTAGTTACGCCGCTGATTTCCACCAAAGCTGAGACTTCAACGGCTGATTTAGATGCACCACGGAGTCACGTAGTCCCAGTGACTACAGTGCAGGTAGGTCGATGTAGATCATCTGCTTTGGGACAAGGCGACGACTTGCTGGAAACATTTTGGATGAGTCTGGTAGCTTGCTTGCTATTTGGGATCTATGGAAGTTTCACCTCTAGAGCCCTAAAAGACTAATTATCGGAGAGACAAACACATAGACAACTGACAGTTCTATGGACACGAAACCTCCGATGTAATATTGTCAGTAACCACATAACACATTTTTTTTTAAATGATAAATGAATTAAAAATCTGAACATAATGTTAAACGTTCTTTTAGTGAATTGCTTCTCTAAGCTGCGAAAGAATTTCTTTTTTTAAAGTTTATACTATACTACACATGAGCACACGGGTGGCTGAGTTTTTAGAGCGCTTAACTTTCGGCCTGATAACCCTGAGTTCAATCCTCGGTGAGAACCATGGTCCTGTTGATTGTTGGTTTAAAGTCCGTCATGTTTACCAAGTTTTAAAGGGGTACCTGGCTTGGTAAGTAAAGGCGTCTGAGCTTACACAACCTCTTTATAGCCTTGGCTAAATAAACAGGAGAACACTACTCTTCATCTGTCCCGATGACCATTACGAGCTAACGGGAATTCACTTATTACACATGAGCAAAGCACGGTCCGCTAGCTAACTGCGGCCCATTATGCTGTTTAATAGACCATGGAATTTAATTTAACGTATATTATGTATAACATACCTTTTCTTGGCTTAGTCCTTCTCTAACAATTTATGCTCTTAGCCTTCTGTTAAATGTATGATCTTGGTCTGACCCTTATGTTAAATGTATGATCTTGGTCTGACCCTTATGTTAAATGTATGATCTTGGTCTGAATCTTCTGTTAAATTATGATCTTGGTCTGACCCTTTTGTTAAATGTATGATCTTGGTCTGACCCTTCTGTTAAATGTATGATCTTGGTCTGACCCTTCTGTTAAATGTATGATCTTGGTCTGACCCTTCTGTTAAATGTATGATCTTGGTCTGACCATTCTGTTAAATGTATGATCTTGGTCTGACCCTTCTGTTAAATGTATGATGTTGATCCGGCCCTTCTGTCAAATTTAATTGCCCATTGTGGCTTACATTCAAGATTTTAACCACCCCTGTACCAACCATATTTACCTTTTCAACTTCTTTGAAAACTCGTATCAGATTTTTCCCAGCCAACTTCTCCAGGTCTTCAGTTGACCAACCACGTCGTAGCAGCTCAGCAAAGAGATCTGGGTATTTGGAAACATCTTCCAAACCAACGGGAACTCTTTGCGAAAAAAAAGTTGAGCACAAAAATATTTTAATTGGTAAATATATTAGTGTAGACAAAAACAAGCTTAATGTGTTTTTTTTTTAAAATACAAAATATCATGTTCCCTCTAGTTTTCAGAAGGAAATTATAAACAGCAAAAGATATAAAATGTGCTGTTTTTTTAGAATAAATGTAAAATTACGTGCATTACATAACTCTTCATAAGTTCATAAGATGAAACATTTGTGCTCGGTGAGTTGTGATCGCGCACACAGCTCTTACTGAATACGGTTCTATTTAGAAAAGATAGGGATGTATTTAGAAATAAATATAAGTAGCACATCACTTTTAGGAGATACATTTTAGAACTTTTATCACACGTGTTTTATTTCTTCAGCTTATAACATTCGGACCACATTACGATGGGTAAATTAAAAAAAAAAAGATCGAAGAAATTTCATAATTCTACGCGATATTATTACAACACAATTTGGCCCACCAGGTAACGCAAAATGTACTCAATAATAAAAATTGATAATGCCGACAAAAATCCTTTTAACTAGAAAAATCACACTCCTGTGTAGGAAATTAAACAATGTTGATGAGACAAATGATTTTTTTTGGTACATTTAATTTGGTGTGTATATAATAATTACAACAACATTGAATCCATTATTCGCTACCTTACATAGCGCCAACAAGTTTAATATAACGGTCGCCTAGCTTTTAAATTCCATAAACACCTTAATTTTCTATTGTTTATTTCTATAATGTAATCTGATTTTATGATTGGTTTAATTGTTCAAGTTACTCAGCTATTATGAAAGTATTTAATAGCGAGGGCGTGTAGCTCATAATAAGTACACACTAGGCCAGGCATGGCCAACAGTTTTTTGTCACGGGCCGGATTGAAAAAAAAATTTTTTCGCGGGCCAGGCGTAAAAAATACCAAAATTTTAAACAAAAAATGAACAAAATTTTATTATGAGACTATAAATGATATAGCAAATACATAGAAGTATATATATATATATATATATATATATATATATATATATATATATATATATATATAAATATGAATTATTATAAATCATAGGTAACTTACATCAAATATCTAAACAGAATAATACAAAATAAAAATTTTAATATTAACAAATATATTATAATAATTAATGAGAAATATTGAGGCGGTTTACCTCGTTTATAATCTTTTTAATGTCAGGTTCAATTTCTGTGGTGGCTAATCTTAATACAGCCTCCAAATGTAAACCATTTAATCTCGACCTTGTAGGACTTTTATTGTGATTCATTAAAGAAAATGTCTGTTCACAAATATAAGTTGAACTAAATATTACTAAATATTTTTTGGCAAGATTTTTTAGATTTACATATTTTTTACTATCCAATTGCTTATAAAAATTACAAAATTATCTTTCTCTTCTCGATATTTATCATGCAATAATTGATCACACTGTAATTCAATTAATTCTAATTGAATGTCTGGAGAAGCTTCTTCAATATTTGCAGTAAATGGATTTCTAACAATCGACAATATTTTATCTATTCTGTTAAAACATTCGAATCTGTTTTCAAAATCAAGTCGTAATGCCAGAATATTTTCAGTATACATTTGAGCTTTTTCTTTTAAAATTATTGCGGAAATGGTCTTTAAGGATGGGAAATGATCAAATTTGCATTCAGCAAGATTTGTGGGAAAAAGTCGAAGTTTCATTTTAAAGGCTTTTAATTTCTGCATTAAATCATAAGCAAATAATTTTTTTCCTTGTAAACTTGTGTTGAATTCGTTTAAATATGTGAGGATGTCTAGAGAGAGAAAGCAAAATCACAAAGCCAATTTGGATCCGTTTATTCAGGAAACTCCTCATTTTCTTTGAGCAATAAAAAAATTCGCATTTCCTCTTGAAGCTCCCACACACGCTTTTATACCTTTCCCAAGCTCAACCAACGGATTTGATTGTAGTATATTACATCGGAATATGTGGTATTAAGTTCTTCAAGGATATCAATGAATTGCCTTGGGGACTTTCACCAGGACCTGTAAAAATCCCAAGGTTGTCACTGAGATTCGAACCCGGGACCATCCGGTCGACAGTCGAGCGCTCTACACCGCACGACCACCCGTCCTCCAATGCAGTGTATTGGTATAATTTTATGATTGGGATCGATTTCGAAAATTTTATCTTCAATGCGTTTAATTACTCAAATATTTTTTTCTGTCATGTCTGTTGTAACACTCACCAATTTTTTCCAGTCAATATGGTACTTTAAAAAACACTTTTCAAATTGAAAAAAATGGCGGCCGAAGTGATATTAGCAGCAAGTAACAAAATAAATTCCATTTTTAAATTAAGAAAGCAATTGCTTTTTTAACGCGATGATAATAAACATCCAATAAACGAATTAATATTGCAAATTAACTTCCAAGCGACCAAGTTATTACTAACAAGTTTGCTACTTACGGAAAGCATTGAATGAACTGGCGTACTGTTCCACTTCAAATACATAGATTATAGAGTTTGTAGTGTGATTATAGATAACAAATAAGCACGAAAAGTTTTATTCATATGAAAAACCAGAAATATCTTGAATTTACTTGATTAATACTATATAAGTGTCAGGCAAACGTAAATATTGAAAAATTACTCGCGGGCCGCATAAATTCGTTACGCGGGCCGGATGTGGCCCGCGGGCCGTATGTTGCCCATGCCTGCACTAGGCCATACGGGCTTAATGGAACACAGATTAGGAAACACTTATGTAAGCTAATTTTATGTAATATCATACTACCTTTCAATACCGTCGAAGTCTCCACCTATGCCAATGTAATCTGCACCAATCTGACTCTTTATGTGATCAATGTGATCTGAAACGAAAAAGTATATTTTGTTACTTACAATAAAATAGTATCTATAGTCCATACCTTGTACTCCAAACAACTTCTGATAAGATTTAATAGAGCCCATCTCACATCAGAGCCGTTTCAGCCGAGGTTTCAAAATGATAAATAACATCGCAGGACAAAAATAATATAGTTGGAACCCCAAACCAGCGCCGCGCCTATCGTGGCCACAGTCTTAGCGCCACAAATCACATTAAATGATCACACAACATTTGTTGGACGCAATAGTAATGAACGGCGACCGACACTTAAAAATAGAAGGACAATAGCCAGTAATATCCACCCTGAGCCTCACTAGTCGCTGAGGAAAATCTAGAGCCAGGTCTGTAACATGCAATCAAAGGGGTTGCTATAGATTAGAAAACTAGTCGGCCACCCTTTAGGACTGTAATTGTGCGTAATACTAAAGACTATTTTAAGTTTAGCTCAGGGGGGTGCAGGGCTGTATTATTTAGTCTGGCGGCCGCCCCCACTAGAATACAATGTTTACTGCAGCCGCCCGAACTAGAATAGAATGTTTACTGCGGCCGCCCGAACTAGAATAGAATGTTTACTGCGGCCGCTCCAACTAGGATAGAATGTTTAATGCGGCCGTCAGTGATTAAAAAAGGTTGAACACTCTTTGTTTAATTGTTTTTTTTTGTCAGTACCATCTGGCCTCTCTTAGGGGTTCCAACAAGTTTTCAAAGAAGTCACGTCCGTCATGAATAACAAAAAAAAATAAGTCAAAAAGGAGCCGGGAGAAAATGAATTGACAGTTGAGGGATGGAGGAGTAAGCGAATTACAAGTGCCATGGTGCTTCAAATGTACCCTTGTCTAGGACCCCCCCCCCCCTCCCATTTATATATACAGTGCATTCCGCTTAATTGGGACACATCGGGACCTAGGCTTTTTGTCCCGATTAAGCGGCTGTCCCAATTAAACATACATATTTACTATTGGCTTCTTGGTTTGGTTTCTTTGAGATTTGCCCCAAATAAGCGGCTGTCCCAATTAAGCGGTGTCCCAATTAAGCGGAATCCACTGTATATATATATATATATATATATATATATATATATTATACATACATATGCACACACACACACAACGTAAATAATATTCTTTGATTTGAAAGTGAAATACTTTCTCACCTGCCACCTGCTCTAAAGAAGCTGTCGAGGAACAGTTGATGTAGTCAGGGTAGAACAGCACCATGATGACACCACCGTTGGCTTTCTGAAATCAAAGACAACTGAAATGTAAATCTCCTATAATTCATGCACCCACTCGCAAAAAAAAAAAACATAGAGGTAATCCAATGATCAGTGATCATAAGGACATTCAAATACCGTTAGGTAGAATAGTTTGGTGGAGCTATAGTAATGCTCCAGTCAACTAAAAGTAATCTAGGCATTTATCAATTAGACTGATAAGTTAGAGTAGCATGTGAACTCTTCCCAGTAACAACGAGTTCAACAAAGCTTTGTTTTGATTAATACACGTATCATCGTATTGGTCAATGTCTTCGGTTAACATCGGTTTGGTTTGTCGGTTTGGTTTGTCGTCCATTTATTGAAGAGATTTTGTTTAGTTTTCCTCAAAGATTTTATTTGTCGGCTGTTAACTTAAACTGACTGCAGGTTTTACAAAAAATAAAAGTTCCTGTAAACGGTGTAGAGGGAATTTTTCTCCCCAACCACGTAATCTTTTTTGGACGTATTAGGGACGTTAACCGACTGTTTAAACCTGAGATCATTGTTGACTTTTATAAATAACTTCAGTAGCTGGAGAGCTCACCACTAAAGGCAGTGTCTCGTCCCTGACATTCCTGTTGTGGTGACATTTGGCATACGCCCCGGAATGACTAAATATGACAGGTGCCCTGGTGACATTCAGAGCGTCTTCCATCGTCCTGACACTGACATGAGACAGGTCAACCAACATACCAAGTCGATTCATCTCTTTCACAACACTCTGTGGAGTAATATGTCTGAAGACTTTATTATTACAAAACTAATTAAACAAGCAGAAATAAAGTTACAGTAAAATTTGCATTTAAAAGGTCACCGTACTTTACACATCTCTATAACCCACAGAGCTGACAGCTATCCGGAAATGGAACACAGTGGCGTAAATAGGGTTTAGTCCTCCATGGTTTGACTCTAAAAATGGCAACCTTTTCAAAATCTCAACCCCCTTAAAAGTAGAATAACTTGGAAACCGAACTTAAATATATTTCAATACCTTAGAATGTAAACAGTCTTTGAAATTCTAACATCTAGCGTGTTATTTCTGTTTTAATATCTTTTAGACATTTCACTTTGCTATCATGTTGTGTTTATGCCATTTTTAACAAGTATCCGGAATTATCTTTTGCTAATTTTTTCAATGTTAGCTTGAAGCTTTTTTATGTAATTTTTTATGAAACAAAAAAAAATGTAGGCCTACATAAAAAAAATTCGAATTAAAATTCGGAGCATTAATCTTAGATAATAAGCACGGCAGAAAAAAAGTGCTGCCAGCGGCGGAATGCCCTTAACCCCCCCTCCCCCACTTTCCGTATTAGCACCCCTTTTTGTACGATACATTTTTTTTTCTAGTACGATATATCAGTCTTAACTGTATTATGGTAACGTGACCAAAAAGCACTTCATTAAAACTTAACCATACTGATCACTGGGCTGTAAGCTCATAAATGAAAAGAGATCACAAGGCCATTAAGCCAAACAAATCACTAACAGGCCATCACAAATGCGAAAAATCTCTACTATCTGGTATCTGGTCTGCCCTAAAAAAACCTGGCCATGTTGTTCTTAATAAGAATAACATTAGAATTGGTTGTATGTTACAGCTTCTAGTTTTAAAAAAAATTGGCTATTGCAATTCTATCAACACTTTTAACATAGTTACATATATACTATGTGTACTTTTAAGTGCTAACAGACCTCCCCGAATTTAGTAAGTCCATCAAACTGCTGTGTGTTATTATTGTCTACATTCCAGTTGTCGGCCCTGGAAAAAAAAATCACATGGTCAACAAATCCTCAGATAGTTTAACGTTCTACTCTACTTTAAATATGTGAACTTAAGATGAGTATTTAAATAACACAACCAAAAATATCGATCGTATAGGTCGATACATTGGACATAGGGTTCGTTAATTATGTCAAAAACTAATTGTAAGAATGGATGGGGGAGGGGGGGGGGAGAAGAGTGCCTAATAAAGCTTGACAGCTGTTAACAAAAGGGAAGGAGGGTTTGAAGAATTTTTCGACATCAGAAATGTAAATATCTTAGTTTTTTTGCGCCAACAATATTAGTATGACAGTGTGTTGTGGTCCTGCCACACTAGCTTTTTTGGCGGCGCTGATGCTTATCTGTAATGCCTACAGAAGGTGGAGTGAGTGTGCCCTCTACATCTAGCGGCATGGCAGAAAAAGGGTTTTAGCACTTGCCCAGTCTGACCAGACCAGCAGGGTATTTGGACAGCTATCGGCTAGAATGGCTAGTCAAGAGTTTTTCTTTCCACCACGGACAGAGGGGGGGTGTAGTGTGCCACCCCCCATTGCCAAATTGGCAGGTTGCGACAGCGTTCTTGAATGGGAAAGAGTGGACAGGTGTTGTGTTCTAACCACATCCGTCACCACCACCGCCAGCTATGAATCACATATTTAGTCTCGGACTATCCTCCGTGTCGAAAAAAAATGCTTTGTGGCAAATAACGACATATTTGAAATATTTTGGTAGAAAAAAAGATTGACAAAACAGAAATTACCAAGGTGTATTACAGCTGTGTGTCAATGTCATGTAGCGCACACCTAGCTCATAAAACATGCGAAGATTTCCCAAACTGCTGTCTATTGAATGACCTCCCTCTAGTCCGATCAAACTGCCAACTTTACCCGCTGCAAAGGCGTCCAAAATACCTAAAAAAAAGATATACAAATTATAATCTAATATGTACCATACATTAAAAAATATTTTTCACACAATATATGTCAGTTACAATGATAGTTTAATAGAAAATGAACGATCAATTTGATTTCAGATTAGATCGATTAAAAATGTTTGATTTAATTTTCATTCTAAACATAATGAATCTTTAAAAGCTTTTATTTTTGTTGTTGCCGAATTTTGGGAAGTTTAATATCAGTTATTATAAGATCTCGAAACCCAATCGATTTGAAGTTTTTTTTTAACACCTGTGTATTCTCGATAGCATTACGGTATTTTAAAGTGTTCGAGTCAATTAATAAAAATCTTTTGGTGTACATTTTTATAAAATTCTTTTTTTAGAGCATTTTCAAAAAAAAAAAAAATGCTATATTGTCCCCGTTTTGTCTGTCTGTCTGTCTGTCTGTCATCACCCTAGATCTCAACAACCATAAGTCCTAGACCCATGATGTATATATCATTTTGTAGGTCTTGGCCTGCCATGTGTGCAGCGAAAGTTCATTTCGCGATCTGACCTCTGAGGGCCGTAAAAGGGGGCTTATAAAGTACCGTTTTTTACTATATAAGCTATATTAACAAAGGAGCGCCATATATCTCAGCAACCATAAGTCCTAGACCCATGATGTATATATCATTTTGTAGGTCTTGGCCTGCCAAGTGTACATCAAAATTTTATTTCGCGATAGGACCTCTGAGGGCCGGGCTTCAGGGCTCCGAAGGGGCTTATATATTATATAAATAGCCCCATTCTACACCTTGTACGTTCAATAACCCGTTCATTTGGTGCGAAATACTGCAGCACGTAGTTTCACCAAGATTTATTAAGAAACTCATCAAATGAAATAGTAAGCTTGTGTTCTGAGTTTAATTGAAAGTATCAGAGCTATGCAACAATTGACGGAGTTTTCGGACTATTAAATGCCTACAATTTCGAATGTTTTCAATTATGAGTCCTAATTCAGTAACCACAAACCACTTGTAGTTAGATTTAAGAGAAAATAATTTTTTTCAAATATAAAGAAACGTCTTTATAATATTTTTTTTTACAGATATATGAATTACACAATTGAATTTATAAACATTTCCAAAATTTACAAATATTTACTGAAAGCTAACAAACGTACTGATACATAACATGAAAATGCGCTAACACGTCCTGTGTCCAGAATGGAACAGGCTTAATTGCTTGTTTTTATAGGTATATTTGTTTTTACATTTTTCTGTTATGTTTTCTAACAGCATATTCAAAAATTAAATAGAGCAGTCCAACAAAGTACTCATAAGACTATTTATCAATATTAGCAAGTTTTTTTTAATATATTCTAACCAAAGTCATAGCTGCAGCGACCGTGGTGGAGCCACATAGGATTAAGTTGGCTGAAATGGGAACAGATTTGGAGCCTGCAACCTGTATTACAATGCATGGATCACAAATCCGGGGGGGGGGAGGGGGCACCAGTACATCCCACTACTCTAACCCTGAGCAGTGGTAACAAATTTAAACACATCCGGGTAACGAGCCACGAATCTTTTGATGGTGTCCACCTGTTCGATTGAAATTCTTACAGCGTCCAAGTACTGAGTCTTGCAGTCTGTGTACGCCGCCCAGAACTGTTGGAGAAAATGGCGGGAAGTTAAAGACCTTCGTGTCTATGAGAAAAACAACAACATCAAATTTATCATTTTTTAACACAGAGAGTATGTCAGTCGAACAAAAAATCATCAGCTTTTATACCGTCTTTAAACAGATAAAATTATGTTAGCTGAAATAAAGATCTTCATTTTTCAATGCAGGCTGCAATAAAGATCTTCACAATGCTAGCTGAAATAAATATCTTCACCAATGCTAGCTGAAATAAAGATATTCTTTTTCTATGCTAGCTGAAATAAAGACCTCCCTTTTCAATGCTAGTTGAAATAAAGATCTTTCTTTTCAATGTTAGCTGAAATAAAGATCTTCCTTTTCAATGCTAGCTGAAATAAAGAACTATACTTTCTAGGACTTGATAAATACAGGTAGAGTAATCAAGGAAACAGCAATAAATGTTTCCATTTATTACATAAAGAATAATCGTAGATTACATGTTATTTCTTTTTTGGAAGAAAATTATCTAACAACATTCATGTGCACTGATGTCTAATAGAACTATTGACCAACATTCATGTGCACTGATGTCTAATAGAATTATTGAACAACATTCATGTGTACTGATGTTTAAACAGAATTATTGAACAACATTGATGTGTAATGATGTCTAATAGAATTATTAAACAACATTCATGTGTACTGATGTCTAATAGAAAAAGTACTTGACCTGAGCACCCAGTTTCCCTTGGCGTATTTTGGCTATATTTGTGTGCACTTCCGGCCATGTTTGGAGATCAACCTCGTACATTGAGTTGTTCTTCAACTTTCGGAATTGATAGGCTAGGTCATTGTGACTGAAATGTATTGAATTAAAAAAAAATATCACTACTAACAGGGACATGGAGAACAGATTCACATAATTATTGGCAGATACTTGACTAAAAAAAAGTGATTTCGATACAATTTCGATATTTCTATAAAGTATCGATTATGTATCGATTTCCCATTTAAATGCGTAGAAATAACAGGTTTTATAGAGTTCGAAAATTCAGTTTATTCAGATCTAATGACCTGTTAAAAATAGTAAGACAAGGTGAAAACCCTTTTATACTTATGTCTATTCCGACACTTGGAAAAGTTCCGTTATTTCCGATTCCCTGACCGGAAGTACCGCTCCATCACTAATTTTAAGCGAATCAGTATACAATATGAGACGTAATCAAATACATAAGTTAAATTACACATTGTGTAATGAGATAAAGTAATTGTACCCGTCAATGAGCGGAACTCTTGACAGAATGTCTTCCGCTCTTTTCTGTCTGTCCTCTAAAGGTTGGTTGGCAATGTCCTCAACGCTGTCGTTGTCCTTGAGTCCAACACCGAGCCCTACGCCTAGGGCCACAGCGAAGACACACAGTGCAGTAACAGACCCCATGACTGAGAATTTTAGAATAAATAAAAAAAACGCTCATTCCAATACATGAAATAACATATATTTAATTATAATTTAATAAAATAATAGCGATTTTGGGTTCTGCGTTAAATCGAAAGTAAAGAATTAATACAAAAGTATTGCAGTTTAAAATAGAATCATGAACAAATCGGGTCTGCCCGAAACCAAAAATAACCTAGCATACCGATCAAGCCTAAGGGTTTTGCAGGGTATAGCTAGTATAATATAATAACAATATAGATACTATTGAATTGACAAATCATAACATTATTGATAACAAGGATGGTTACACATGTGGTAAAAAAAAAGAGCCACATTCATAGTGTTAATATAGTGTTAAGTATTATGAGTAACTAGCCACACTGCACTACAGACCCATGGTTCTTAACCTTTTTCGCAACTTTACCCCAAAGGGTGCGAAAGTATTTCCGCAGGTACCACTTACACGTAAGTTCTTCAAAAAGTTTGCTAAAAATGAAAATTTGTCGCTAAGTACCCCTGCAAAACATTTACCGTACCGTTTGGGGTACGCGTGTCATCTATTGAGAACCGCTACTGTCGACTCATTTCAATACGTATAGAAATATTAAATAAATAATAAACACATCGATGTAGTCCGTACTAAATACAACGAAGAGTTTTATGTCATTTTAAGATCTAACTGTGATCTTTCATTTATGCGAAGCAACTAGTTCACTTGTATACAAAGATAATTATAATGTTTCAGAATGCTTCAATGAACCATTTTCAAAATAATGAATTGATGTTTCAGGTTATACGTCTAATAAACCTCTATATGATTCTTATTAACAGCCATGTTAAAATAAATCCAAGAATATATAAATAGTAATGATAAGTTTAATACCACTGTGTGATATCAAGCGTCCCATTCGATAACTATGTGGTGTTGTGTGTCCACAGTGATGGTGCTTTTGGGATCTTAAAAATAGAATGTCAGAATTTCCGGAAATCTTTTATTTCCTTTTGGAAATTACTATTTAAAGGTACAGTCCAATAAACATGAACACATATTTTGATTTATGTATCTGTGATGACGTCTCTCTATTTCACATTACCGACATAGCACGGAAAGACATGGAAACATTTGAAATGATATTAGGTGTGGCCGCTCTTTGGCTGCCATTTGATTTCACCCAGCTGTATTTGTGTGAGTCATGATGTTTCTAGCTGTATTTGTGTGAGTCATGATGTTTCTAGCTGGTAAGAGTTATGATGTTTCTAGCTGTATGTGTGATTTATGATGTTTCTAGCTGTGTTTGTGGGAGTTATGATGTTTCTAGCTGTATTTGTGTGAATCACGATGTTTCTAGCTGTATTTGTGTGAGTTATGATGTTTCTAGCTGTATTTGTATGAGTCATGATGTTTCTAGCTGTATTTGTGTGAGTCATGATATTTCTAGCTGTGTTTGTGGGAGGTATGATGTTTCTAGCTGTTTTTGTGTGAGTCATGATGTTTCTAGCTGTATTTGTGTGAGTTATGATGTTTCTAGCTATGTTTGTTTGATTTATGATCTTTCTAGCTGTGTTTGTGTGAGTCATGATGTTTCTAGCTGTATTTGTGTGAGTCATGATGTTTCTAGCTGTATTTGTGTGAGTTATGATGTTTCTAGCTGGTGTGAGTCATGATGTTTCTAGCTGGTGTGAGTCATAATGTTTCTAGCTGTGTTTGTGTGATTTATGATGTTTCTAGCTGTGTTTGTGTGAGTCATGATGTTTCTAGCTGTATTTGTGTGAGTCATGATGTTTCTAGCTGTATTTGTGTGAGTCATGATGTTTCTAGCTGTATTTGTGTGAGTCATGATGTTTCTAGCTGTGTTTGTGTGAGTCATGATATTTCTAGCTGGTATGAGTCATGATGTTTCTAACTGTGTTTGTGTGAGTCATGATATTTCTAGCTGTGTTTGTGGGAGGTATGATGTTTCTAGCTGTATTTGTGTGAGTCATGATGTTTCTAGCTGTATTTGTGTGAGTTATGATGTTTCTAGCTATGTTTGTTTGATTTATGATCTTTCTAGCTGTGTTTGTATGAGTCATGATGTTTCTAGCTGTATTTGTGTGAGTCATGATGTTTCTAGCTGTATTTGTGTGAGTCATGATGTTTCTAGCTGGTGTGAGTCATGATGTTTCTAGCTGGTGTGAGTCATAATGTTTCTAGCTGTGTTTGTGTGATTTATGATGTTTCTAGCTGTGTTTGTGTGAGTCATGATGTTTCTAGCTGTATTTGTGTGAGTCATGATGTTTCTAGCTGTATTTGTGTGAGTCATGATGTTTCTAGCTATGTTTATGTAAGTCATGATGTTTCTAGCTGTATTTGTGTGAGTCATGATGTTTCTAGCTGTATTTGTGTGAGTCATGATGTTTCTAGCTGGTATGAGTCATGATGTTTCTAGCTGTGTTTGTGTGATTTATGATGTTTCTACCTATGTTTGTGTAATTTATGATCTTTCTAGCTGTGTTTGTGTGAGTCATGATGTTTCTAGCTGTGTTTGTGTGAGTCATGATGTTTCTAGCTGTATTTGTGTGAGTCATGATGTTTCTAGCTGTGTTTGTGTGAGTCATGATGTTTCTAGCTGTATTTGTGTGAGTCATGATGTTTCTAGCTGGTGTGAGTCATGATGTTTCTAGCTGGTGTGAGTCATGATGTTTCTAGCTGTGTTTGTGTGATTTATGATGTTTCTAGCTGTATTTGTGGGATTTATGATGTTTCTAGCTGTGTTTGTGTGAGTTATGATGTTTCTAGCTGTGTTTGTGTGAGTCATGATGTTTCTAGCTGTTTTTCTGTGCGTTATGATGTTTCTAGCTGTAATTGTGTGAGTCATGATGTTTCTAGCTGTGTTTGTGTGAGTCATGATGTTTCTAGCTTTATTTGTGTGAGTCATGATGTTTCTAGCTGTATTTGTGTGAGTCATGATGTTTCTAGCTGTTATGAGTCATGATGTTTCTAGCTGTGTTTGTGTGAGTCATGATGTTTCTAGCTGTGTTTGTGTGATTTATGATGTTTCTAGCTGTGTTTGTGTGAGTCATGATGTTTCTAGCTGTATTTGTGTGAGTCATGATGTTTCTAGCTGTATTTGTGTGAGTCATGATGTTTCTAGCTGTGTTTATGTAAGTCATGATGTTTCTAGCTGTATTTGTGTGAGTCATGATGTTTCTAGCTGTATTTGTGTGAGTCATGATGTTTCTAGCTGGTATGAGTCATGATGTTTCTAGCTGTGTTTGTGTGATTTATGATGTTTCTACCTATGTTTGTGTAATTTATGATCTTTCTAGCTGTGTTTGTGTGAGTCATGATGTTTCTAGCTATGTTTGTGTGAGTCATGATGTTTCTAGCTGTATTTGTGTGAGTCATGATGTTTCTAGCTGTGTTTGTGTGAGTCATGATGTTTCTAGCTGTATTTGTGTGAGTCATGATGTTTCTAGCTGTATTTGTGTGAGTCATGATGTTTCTAGCTGGTATGAGTCATGATGTTTCTAGCTGTGTTTGTGTGATTTATGATGTTTCTACCTATGTTTGTGTAATTTATGATCTTTCTAGCTGTGTTTGTGTGAGTCATGATGTTTCTAGCTGTGTTTGTGTGAGTCATGATGTTTCTAGCTGTATTTGTGTGAGTCATGATGTTTCTAGCTGTGTTTGTGTGAGTCATGATGTTTCTAGCTGTATTTGTGTGAGTCATGATGTTTCTAGCTGGTGTGAGTCATGATGTTTCTAGCTGGTGTGAGTCATGATGTTTCTAGCTGTGTTTGTGTGATTTATGATGTTTCTAGCTGTGTTTGTGGGATTTATGATGTTTCTAGCTGTGTTTGGGTGAGTTATGATGTTTCTAGCTGTGTTTGTGTGAGTCATGATGTTTCTAGCTGTTTTTCTGTGCGTTATGATGTTTCTAGCTGTATTTGTGTGAGTCATGATGTTTCTAGCTGTGTTTGTGTGAGTCATGATGTTTCTAGCTTTATTTGTGTGAGTCATGATGTTTCTAGCTGTATTTGTGTGAGTCATGATGTTTCTAGCTGTTATGAGTCATGATGTTTTTAGCTGGTGTGAGTCATAATGTTTCTAGCTGTGTTTGTGTGATTTATGATGTTTCTAGCTGTGTTTGTGTGAGTCATGATGTTTCTAGCTGTATTTGTGTGAGTCATGATGTTTCTAGCTGTATTTGTGTGAGTCATGATGTTTCTAGCTGTGTTTATGTAAGTCATGATGTTTCTAGCTGTATTTGTGTGAGTCATGATGTTTCTAGCTGTATTTGTGTGAGTCATGATGTTTCTAGCTGGTATGAGTCATGATGTTTCTAGCTGTGTTTGTGTGATTCATGATGTTTCTAGCTGGTGTGAGTCATGATGTTTCTAGCTGTGTTTGTGTGATTTATGATGTTTCTAGCTGTGTTTGTGTGATTTATGATGTTTCTAGCTGTGTTTGTGTGAGTCATGATGTTTCTAGCTGTATTTGTGTGAGTCATGATGTTTCTAGCTGTATTTGTGTGAGTCATGATGTTTCTAGCTGTGTTTATGTAAGTCATGATGTTTCTAGCTGTATTTGTGTGAGTCATGATGTTTCTAGCTGTATTTGTGTGAGTCATGATGTTTCTAGCTGGTATGAGTCATGATGTTTCTAGCTGTGTTTGTGTGATTTATGATGTTTCTACCTATGTTTGTGTAATTTATGATCTTTCTAGCTGTGTTTGTGTGAGTCATGATGTTTCTAGCTGTATTTGTGTGAGTCATGATGTTTCTAGCTGTGTTTGTGTGAGTCATGATGTTTCTAGCTGTATTTGTGTGAGTCATGATGTTTCTAGCTGGTGTGAGTCATGATGTTTCTAGCTGGTGTGATTCATGATGTTTCTAGTTGTGTTTGTGTGATTTATGATGTTTCTAGCTGTGTTTGTGGGATTTATGATGTTTCTAGCTGTGTTTGTGTTAGTTATGATGTTTCTAGCGGTGTTTGTGTGATTTATGATGTTTCTAGCTGTATTTGTGTGAGTCATGATGTTTCTAGCTGTATTTGTGTGAGTTATGTTGTTTCTAGCTGTATTTGTTTGAGTCATGATGTTTCTAGCTGTATTTGTGTGAGTTATGATGTTTCTAGCTATGTTTGTGTGATTTATGATGTTTCTAGCTGTGTTTGTGTGAGTCATGATGTTTCTAGCTTTATTTGTGTGAGTCATGATGTTTCTTGCTGTTTTTGTGTGAGTCATAATGTTTCTAGCTGTATTTGTGTGAGTCATGATGTTTCTAGCTGTATTTGTGTGAGTCATGATGTTTCTAGCTGTATTTGTGTGAGTCATGATGTTTCTAGCTGTACTTGTGTGAGTTATGATGTTTCTAGCTGTATTTTTGTGAGTCAAGATGTTTCTAGCTGTATTTCTGTGAGATATGATGTTTCTAGCTGTATTTGTGTGAGTCATGATGTTTCTTGCTGTATTTGTGTGAGTCATGATGTTTCTTGCTGTATTTGTGTGCGTTATGATGTTTCTAGCTGTATTTGTGTGAGTCATAATGTTTCTAGCTGTATTTGTGTGCTTTACGATATTTCTAGCTGTATTTGTGTGAGTTATGATGTTTCTAGCTGTGTTTGTGTGAGTTATGATGTTATCTAGCTGTGTTTGTGTGAGTTATGTTGTTATGTAGCTGTGTTTGTGTGAGTTATGTTGTTATCTAGCTGTGTTTGTGTGAGTTATGTTGTTATCTAGCTGTGTTTGTGTGAGTTATGTTGTTATCTAGCTGTGTTTGTGTGAGCTATGTTGTTATCTAGCTGTGTTTCAGTGATTGCTATTGTCATCCAACTGAGTTTTATGAGTTTTGTTTATAAATAAAAAGACACTTGAGAACATTATCAAGCCGTCATTTACACTCATAAACATTGTCATATTTATGAACATCATAAAGAGCATTTTCATTTTTAACACCTTGCCTTCATCCGGTATCCACGAAACAAACTTAAAAATTTTATCTTCCATGTGATTAAACTGATCTGGGCCATTCTTTAGGAAGTTGTTATTGTGTATTTATGTACTCTGGGTAATTTATTATAAGACTTTTAATAATTTACTTATATACTTTGCTTTTAAAAAAAGAAAAAGAGAAAAAAAACAAGCAATTAAGCCTGTTCCATTCTGGACACAGGACGTGTTAGCGCATTTTCTTGTTATGTATCAGTACGTATGTTACTTTCAGTAAATATTTGTAAATTTTGGAAATAATTATAAATTCAATCGTGTAATGCATATATCTGTAAAAAAAATATTATATAGACGTTTCTTTATATTTGAAAAAAAAATATTTTCTCTTAAATCTAACTACAAGTGGTTTGTGGTTACTGAAATAGGACTCATAATTGAAAACATTCGAAATTATAGTCATTTAATCGTCCGAAAACTCCGTCAATTGTTGCATAACTCTGATACTTTCAATTAAACTCAGAACACAAGCTTACTATTTCATTTGATGAGTTTCTTAATAAATCTTGGTGAAACTACGTGCTGCAGTATTTCGCACCAAATGAATGGGTTATTGAACGTACAAGGTGTATATATAATATATAAGCCCCTTAGGAGCCCTGAAGCCCGGCCCTCAGAGGTCCTATCGCGAAATGAACTTTTGATGTACACTTGGCAGGCCAAGACCTACAAAATGATATATACATCATGGGTCTAGGACTTATGGTTGCTGAGATATATGGCGCTCCTTTGTTAATATAGCTTATATAGTAAAAAACGGTACTTTATAAGCCCCCTTTTACGGCCCTCAGAGGTCAGATCGCGAAATTGAAAAAAGTCATTTCTTGGCAGGCCAAGACCTACAAAATGATATACACATCATGGGTCTAGGACTTATGGTTGTTGAGATCTAGGGTGATGACGGACAGACGGACAGACAGACAGACAAAACGGGGACAATAGAGCATTTTTTTTCGAAAATGCTCTAAAAATCGACAACTGAATTCCAATGCACCATCGATTTTTCCCGACGGCTTTGTCGAAGCAAAATATTGTCTATGCAACTTTGGTTGAAAATTACAATTTGTGTGCGCAAAATAACGCAACATTTTTTGCCGCTCTATTGTAATTCGCGCGTCCCCATTAAAATAACTTTTAAAAAAGTGTTTTTATATGTGAAATACATTGTCTATAGACATTGTAGACTTTAAACCCAAGTTAACCTAGTTTAAAACAAAAACATTCATTTTGTTTACCAATTATCTTTCTTCTGTTGTGAGAATAATTAGATTCCGAGACTACCCTCATACTCATCTTGATAGTTTACACACTTGTTATAGTTTCATGTGACGACAGATTGTAAGCCCAACGAAATAACCAATGGCAGTTGGTTTATTCTGTAATGAGAAAAAAACAAAAGACTTCAGTTATGTTGAGTATAACAGGCTTCAGGTTGACGGCCTAGGATATTATGTTTACGTTTATACACTCTCGACACTGGGCATTCTAAACAACGTACGAAACATGCTGGTCAACCAGTAAGTTTCGACCATACGAGTTAAAAGACTACCAATCAATCGATGAAATGTGAATGATCAATTAGCTTACCCTAAAACATGTCATGAGAATTCATCGAGTAACACGTCTCCATGTAGAGTCAAGGACCGACTCGTAGGTGTACAATTTAAAGTTTGATTATTATGTTATTATAGGTGTACAATTTAAAGTTTTGATTATTATGTTATTATAGGTGTACAATTTAAAGTTTTGATTATTATGTTATTATAGGTGTACAATTTAAAGTTTGATTATTATGTTATTATAGGTGTACAATTTAAAAATTGATTATTATGTTATTATAGGTGTACAATTTAAAGTTTGATTATTATGTTATTATAGGTGTACAATTTAAAGTTTGATTATTATGTTATTATAGGTGTACAATTTAAAGTTTGATTATTATGTTATTATAGGTGTACAATTTAAAGTTTGATTATTATGTTATTATAGGTGTACAATTTAAAGTTTGATTATTATGTTATTATAGGTGTACAATTTAAAGTTTGATTATTATGTTATTATAGGTGTACAATTTAAAGTTTGATTATTATGTTATTATAGGTGTACAATTTAAAGTTTTGATTATTATGTTATTATAGGTAAAATTTAAAAATTGATTATTATGTTATTATAGGTACAATATAAAAATTGATTATTATGTTATTATAGGTGTACAATTTAAAGTTTGATTATTATGTTATTATAGGTGTACAATTTAAAGTTTGATTATTATGTTATTATAGGTGTACAATTTAAAGTTTTGATTATTATGTTATTATAGGTACAATTTAAAAATTGATTATTATGTTATTATAGGTGTACAATTTAAAGTTTGATTATTATGTTATTATAGGTGTACAATTTAAAGTTTGATTATTATGTTATTATAGGTGTACAATTTAAAGTTTGATTATTATGTTATTATAGGTGTACAATTTAAAAATTGATTATTATGTTATTATAGGTGTACAATTTAAAGTTTGATTATTATGTTATTATAGGTGTACAATTTAAAGTTTGATTATTATGTTATTATAGGTGTACAATTTAAAATTTGATTATTATGTTATTATAGGTGTACAATTTAAAGTTTTGATTATTATGTTATTATAGGTGTACAATTTAAAGTTTTGATTATTATGTTATTATAGGTGTACAATTTAAAAATTGATTATTATGTTATTATAGGTGTACAATTTAAAGTTTGATTATTATGTTATTATAGGTGTACAATAAAAGTGTTGGTGAGAATTATGAGATTGTAGGTATAAAATTAAAGTGTTTGAGGTGTATATTATTTACACGTCGAAATTCATCGAGTAACACGTCTCCATGTAGAGTCAAGGACCGACTCGTAGGTGTACAATTTAAAGTTTGATTATTATGTTATTATAGGTGTACAATTTAAAGTTTGATTATTATGTTATTATAGGTGTACAATTTAAAGTTTGATTATTATGTTATTATAGGTGTACAATTTAAAGTTTTGATTATTATGTTATTATAGGTGTACAATTTAAAGTTTGATTATTATGTTATTATAGGTGTACAATTTAAAGTTTTGATTATTATATTATTATAGGTGTACACTTTAAAAATTGATTATTATGTTATTATAGGTGTACAATTTAAAGTTTGATTATTATGTTATTATAGGTGTACAATTTAAAGTTTTGATTATTATGTTATTATAGGTGTACAATTAAAAAATTGATTATTATGTTATTATAGGTGTACAATTTAAAGTTTTGATTATTATGTTATTATAGGTACAATTTAAAAATTGATTATTATGTTATTATAGGTGTACAATTTAAAGTTTGATTATTATGTTATTATAGGTGTACAATTTAAAGTTTGATTATTATGTTATTATAGGTGTACAATTTAAAGTTTGATTATTATGTTATTATAGGTGTACAATTTAAAGTTTTGATTATTATGTTATTATAGGTGTACAATTTAAAAATTGATTATTATGTTATTATAGGTGTACAATTTAAAAATTGATTATTATGTTATTATAGGTGTACAATTTAAAGTTTGATTATTATGTTATTATAGGTGTACAATTTAAAGTTTGATTATTATGTTATTATAGGTGTACAATCAAAGTGTTGGTGAGAATTATGAGATTGTAGGTATAAAATTAAAGTGTTTGAGGTGTATATTATTTACACGTCGAAATTCATCGAGTAACACGTCTCCATGTAGAGTCAAGGACCGACTCGTAGGTGTACAATTTAAAGTTTGATTATTATGTTATTATAGGTGTACAATTTAAAGTTTTGATTATTATGTTATTATAGGTGTACAATTTAAAGTTTTCATTATTATGTTATTATAGGTGTACAATTTAAAGTTTGATTATTATGTTATTATAGGTGTACAATTTAAAAATTGATTATTATGTTATTATAGGTGTACAATTTAAAGTTTGATTATTATGTTATTATAGGTGTACAATTTAAAGTTTGATTATTATGTTATTATAGGTGTACAATTTAAAGTTTGATTATTATGTTATTATAGGTGTACAATTTAAAGTTTTGATTATTATGTTATTATAGGTGTACAATTTAAAGTTTGATTATTATGTTATTATAGGTGTACAATTTAAAGTTTGATTATTATGTTATTATAGGTGTACAATTTAAAGTTTTGATTATTATGTTTATATAGGTGTACAATTTAAAGTTTTGATTATTATATTATTATAGGTGTACAATTTAAAAATTGATTATTATGTTATTATAGGTGTACAATTTAAAGTTTGATTATTATGTTATTATAGGTGTACAATTTAAAGTTTTGATTATTATGTTATTATAGGTGTACAATTTAAAGTTTGATTATTATGTTATTATAGGTGTACAATTTAAAGTTTGATTATTATGTTATTATAGGTGTACAATTTAAAGTTTTGATTATTATGTTATTATAGGTGTACAATTTAAAGTTGATTATTATGTTATTATAGGTGTACAATTTAAAGTTTGATTATTATGTTATTATAGGTGTACAATTTAAAGTTTTGATTATTATGTTATTATAGGTGTACAATCAAAGTGTTGGTGAGAATTATGAGATTGTAGGTATAAAATTAAAGTGTTTGAGGTGTATATTATTTACACGTCGAAATTCATCGAGTAACACGTCTCCATGTAGAGTCAAGGACCGACTCGTAGGTGTACAATTTAAAGTTTGATTATTATGTTATTATAGGTGTACAATTTAAAGTTTTGATTATTATGTTATTATAGGTGTACAATTTAAAGTTTTGATTATTATGTTATTATAGGTGTACAATTTAAAGTTTGATTATTATGTTATTATAGGTGTACAATTTAAAAATTGATTATTATGTTATTATAGGTGTACAATTTAAAGTTTGATTATTATGTTATTATAGGTGTACAATTTAAAGTTTGATTATTATGTTATTATAGGTGTACAATTTAAAAATTGATTATTATGTTATTATAGGTGTACAATTTAAAGTTTGATTATTATGTTATTATAGGTGTACAATTTAAAGTTTTGATTATTATGTTATTATAGGTGTACAATTTAAAGTTTGATTATTATGTTATTATAGGTGTACAATTTAAAGTTTGATTATTATGTTATTATAGGTGTACAATTTAAAGTTTTGATTATTATGTTATTATAGGTGTACAATTTAAAGTTTGATTATTATGTTATTATAGGTGTACAATTTAAAGTTTGATTATTATGTTATTATAGGTGTACAATTTAAAGTTTTGATTATTATGTTATTATAGGTGTACAATTTAAAAATTGATTATTATGTTATTATAGGTGTACAATTTAAAAATTGATTATTATGTTATTATAGGTGTACAATTTAAAGTTTGATTATTATGTTATTATAGGTGTACAATTTAAAGTTTGATTATTATGTTATTATAGGTGTACAATCAAAGTGTTGGTGAGAATTATGAGATTGTAGGTATAAAATTAAAGTGTTTGAGGTGTATATTTTTTACACGTCGAAATTCATCGAGTAACACGTCTCCATGTAGAGTCAAGGACCGACTCGTAGCTGTACAATTTAAAGTTTGATTATTATGTTATTATAGGTGTACAATTTAAAGTTTTGATTATTATGTTATTATAGGTGTACAATTTAAAGTTTTGATTATTATGTTATTATAGGTGTACAATTTAAAGTTTGATTATTATGTTATTATAGGTGTACAATTTAAAATTTGATTATTATGCTATTATAGGTGTACAATTTAAAGTTTGATTATTATATTATTATAGGTGTACAATTTAAAGTTTGATTATTTTGTTATTATAGGTGTACAATTTAAAGTTTTGATTATTATGTTATTATAGGTGTACAATTTAAAGTTTGATTATTATGTTATTATAGGTGTACAATTTAAAGTTTGATTATTATGTTATTATAGGTGTACAATTTAAAGTTTGATTATTATGTTATTATAGGTGTACAATTTAAAGTTTTGATTATTATGTTTTTATAGGTGTACAATTTAAAGTTTGATTATTATGTTATTATAGGTGTACAATTTAAAGTTTGATTATTATGTTATTATAGGTGTACAATTTAAAGTTTTGATTATTATGTTATTATAGGTGTACAATTTAAAAATTGATTATTATGTTATTATAGGTGTACAATTTAAAAATTGATTATTATGTTATTATAGGTGTACAATTTAAAGTTTGATTATTATGTTATTATAGGTGTACAATTTAAAGTTTGATTATTATGTTATTATAGGTGTACAATCAAAGTGTTGGTGAGAATTATGAGATTGTAGGTATAAAATTAAAGTGTTTGAGGTGTATATTTTTTACACGTCGAAATTCATCGAGTAACACGTCTCCATGTAGAGTCAAGGACCGACTCGTAGCTGTACAATTTAAAGTTTGATTATTATGTTATTATAGGTGTACAATTTAAAGTTTTGATTATTATGTTATTATAGGTGTACAATTTAATGTTTTGATTATTATGTTATTATAGGTGTACAATTTAAAGTTTGATTATTATGTTATTATAGGTGTACAATTTAAAATTTGATTATTATGCTATTATAGGTGTACAATTTAAAGTTTGATTATTATATTATTATAGGTGTACAATTTAAAGTTTGATTATTATGTTATTATAGGTGTACAATTTAAAGTTTGATTATTATGTTATTATAGGTGTACAATTTAAAGTTTGATTATTATGTTATTATAGGTGTACAATTTAAAGTTTTGATTATTATGTTATTATAGGTGTACAATTTAAAGTTTGATTATTATGTTATTATAGGTGTACAATTTAAAGTTTGATTATTATGTTATTATAGGTGTACAATTTAAAGTTTTGATTATTATGTTATTATAGGTGTACAATTTAAAGTTTTGATTATTATATTATTATAGGTGTACAATTTAAAAATTGATTATTATGTTATTATAGGTGTACAATTTAAAGTTTTGATTATTATGTTATTATAGGTGTACAATTTAAAGTTTGATTATTATGTTATTATAGGTGTACAATTTAAAGTTTGATTATTATGTTATTATAGGTGTACAATCAAAGTGTTGGTGAGAATTATGAGATTGTAGGTATAAAATTAAAGTGTTTGAGGTGTATATTATTTACACGTCAAAATATATTATGATTTGACGTTACAATATATTATGTTATTTCGACGTCACAATATAATATGTTCTTTAGACGTCACAATATATTATGTTATTTTGACGACACAATATATTATGTAATTAGGACGTCACGTTATATCATGTTAATCATGTATCGCAAGTGAAAGTAGGTGAGTACCACAAGTGTTTTGTGAGCAGCGTATTGACTTCTTTCTATGTCTGGTGTTGAACCCCACAGGCCAGGTCAGTGTCTGACCTTTCGGCTAAGCCGGACCGGGTTATACGGGCTTGTCCTAGACAATCAGGGACGATAACATGTTGTACAAAGTTCATGCTTAGCCACTCACAATGATTATGCACTTATAAAATACTCAAGTTAAATTATTAGAAAAGTTGTATTCATGTACTTATATAGTACTCAAGCTAAATTATTACAAAACCTGTATTTATGCGCTTATATACTTTGGATCAAATTAATTTAATATTTGTAATGATGTACTTATAAATTATTCAAGATCAATTATTATATGGGCTGTAATTATATAATTATCCTTTCCTCCAATTAATTAAGGAAACTCAGCCCCCCCTTCTATATATGCTTTCCACACCTCCCCCACCTGTATATTTATATAATTTATGCTTTCCACACCTCCCCCCCCAGCTATATAAATAACTTAGGCTTACCCCCTCTCCCCCCTCCCATCGCCCCACCTCACTAACTCATCAAAGAGCCGTACAAAACTTATCAAAGAGCCGTACTAAACTCATCAAAGAGCCGTACAAAACTTATTAAAGAGCCGTACTAAACTCATCAAAGAGCCGTACAAAACTTATCAAAGAGCCGTACTAAACTCATCAAAGAGCCGTACTAAACTTATCAAAGAGCCGTACAAAACTTATCAAAGAGCCGTACTAAACTTAACAAAGAGCCGTACTAAACTTAACAAAGAGCCGTACTAAACTAAACAAAGAGCCGTATGCAGCTATGAAAGCCCATTGTCCAACATTGCTATATACCGTATCACGTCGCTTCAATCTCGACACTCCTGAAAGAATGGGGATCCCTAACAAAGCACTTCACGGGGCTCCTCTTAGCGTTAGATTTATTAGGAATTAATTTCTAAAGCGCCCCCCCCCTTTTTACAACAGGGGAAATCACCTGTCCATTAGACTCCAGTGGTTCCCAACCTTTTTTTCACCGCTGACATGTCAACGCTTGATAATTTTACTGCGGCTCGCAGAATGTGGGAGGGGGTGTATTATTTATACCTTAGATTGTTTTGATTTACAATACCAAGAGGGAAATAAATTAAAAAAAAGAAATAATGTAATGTTTCTTGGGCGGCCCAGTACCATTTGATACAGGAACCGGTACCGGTCCGCGGCCCTGGGGTTGGGGGACCACTGCATTAGAGCAAGTATTCCCACAGTTTTCACAGCTTCATAAACCATGTGTAATATGACATCACTGTATCAATGAAAGAAATAGCACCACAAAGATTTAGGTTTCACTTACCAGATAAAATGTACTACCTCAGTTATACGTGGTCCAGCTAGTGAGAGATCTTTTGTTTTGTAGTCTCTGAATTAAAATTGTATATATTTGTTAACACTAACACACGCATCTGATTTTTTTTTTAAATTGCGATATATTATTGAGTCCAGCACCCAGTGGACACACACAAACACAGTTAAATGGAGACCTCCAGATCTCGTGGAAACCTCGATCTGACCATATATCTTAAGACAAAGGGGGAAAAAAGGCTTCAAACTGATTTCAGATGAATTGTGTGTGTGGGCGTGTGTGTGTGCGTGTATGTATGTTATCTCGAGTATGTGTGTGCGTGTGTATGAATGCATGTATGTGTAAATTTGTTTGTGTTTTTGTACGCTAGCTCAAATTTAAGTTAATCAAGAATGCATGACATTTACTATAACATCATCAATGAATATTACTGAAACAAGGACAGTTGGTATCGCAGCAGTTATTTCTGTTGATACAATAAAGAGAGAGAGAAAGAGAGAGAGAGAGAGAGAGAGAGAGATAAAGAGAGAGTGAGAAAGAGAGAAAGAAACGGATGGAGACAAAGAAAGAGAGACAGAAAGAGACAGAGAAAGAGAAAGAGACAAAGAGACAGAGAAAGAGAGATAGAGATAGAAAGAGAGAGAGAGAGTGTGAGAAAGAGAGAAAGAAACGGACGGCGGAGACAAAGAAAGAGAGACAGAAAGAGAGAGAAAGAGACAGAGAAAGAGACAAAGAGACAGAGAAAGAGATAGAGGGGAAAAGAGAGAAAGAGAGAGAAAGAGAGGGAGAGAGATAGATAGATATAGAGAGAGATTGAGAGAGAGAGATAAAGAGACAAAAAGAGAAAGAGACAGAGAAAGAGACAAAGAAAGATAGAGAGAGAAAGAAAGAGTGTGAAGAGAAAGAGACAGACAAAAAAAAGAAAGATACAGAAAAAGACAAAGAAAGAGACAAAGAAAGATAGAGACAGAGAAAGAGACAGAGAAAGAAACAGAGAATGAGACAGAGAAAGAGATAGAGAAAAAGAGAGAAAGAAAGAGAAAAAAGAGACAGAGAAGAGAGAGAGAGAAAAAAAAGAGAAAGAGAGAGACAGAAAAAGAGACAGAGAAAAAGACAGAGAAAGAGACAGAAAGAGACAAAGAAAGAAAGAAAGAGAGAGAGAGAGAGAGAGAGAAAGAAAGGGAGTGAAGATAAAGAGACAGAGAAAAGAGAGAGAAAGAGACAGAAAAAGACAAAGAAAGAGACAGAGAAAGACACGAAGAAAGATAGAGACAGAAAGAAAGAGAAGAAACTAGAGAAAAAGAGACATTGAGAAAGAGAGACATTGAGAAGAGACAAAGAGTGAGACTTGAAAGTGAACAAAATACATACAACATATTTAATGTCTAATTAAACAGAGAAAGTAAACAAGATACCAGTCTCAGCTGGTGGTTGTTATTAATTTAACGAACAACAACAACACACACACACACACATGCGACACAAACACAAAGCACACACAAACATACAGACGCATCATATTCGCACACCGCGAAACATCTAAACTGATAAATGTTAACCTGTGACGAGTTCCTTTGAATAGAACTGTATAGTCTCTTACTCTATTTAGTCTATTGTATTATTTATTCACTTTATATTATGTTGCAGTAACATGTGTGGCATTTTGCTCATACAATGTTCCGAAAATGTTCTTGGTCTGACCGGTCATAAATGATGTCCGTATGTCCTTTTTGTCTTTCTGCCTCGACACCGCCCATTAGTAACGACCCAACGTGGTAATGACCATTACGTATTGGTGGTCACGATCTACTAACACATCTGAAATATGGTTCACGTCTGACGCTGCAACGTTGTAGCCCATTTTAAAACACAAGAACAATGGACATGTATTGTAGTATCTTTCATTATGTTCGCTATACAGATGAATCACTGCATGCAGAATCTTTCTTACATTTTTGGGTGTCCTAGTCAAGGTATATTTGTAGGCCCTAGTCGAGGTATATTT
Organism: Bulinus truncatus; assembly: GCA_021962125.1. Taxonomy (NCBI): domain Eukaryota; kingdom Metazoa; phylum Mollusca; class Gastropoda; family Planorbidae; genus Bulinus; species Bulinus truncatus. The sequence continues at coordinate 6,861,738 of JAGDYQ010000034.1, forward strand.
GTAGGCCCTAGTCACTGTATATTTGTAGGCCCTAGTCACTGTATATTTGTAGGCCCTAGTCACTGTATATTTGTAGGCCCTAGTCACTGTATATTTGTATGCCCTAGTCAATGTATATTTGTAGGCCCTAGTCAATGTATATTTGTAAGCCCTAGTCAATGTATATTTGTAGGCCCTAGTCAATGTATATTTGTAGGCCCTAGTCAATGTATATTTGTAGGCCCTAGTCAAGGTATATATGTAGGCCCTAGTCATGTTATATATGTAGGCCCTAGTCACTGTATATTTGTAGGCCCTAGTCAAGGTATATTTGTAGGCCCTAGTCAATGTATATATGTAGGCCCTAGTCACTGTATATTTGTAGGCCCTAGTCACTGTATATTTGTAGGCCCTAGTCACTGTATATTTGTAGGCCCTAGTCACTGTATATTTGTAGGCCCTAGTCACTGTATATTTGTATGCCCTAGTCAATGTATATTTGTAGGCCCTAGTCAATGTATATTTGTAGGCCCTAGTCAATGTATATTTGTAGGCCCTAGTCAAGGTATATTTGTAGGCCCTAGTCAAGTTATATATGTAGGCCCTAGTCACTGTATATTTGTAGGCCCTAGTCAAGGTATATTTGTAGGCCCTAGTCACTGTATATTTGTAGGCCCTAGTCAAGGTATATTTGTAGGCCCTAGTCAAGGTATATTAGGAGGCCCTAGTTAATGTATATTTGTAGGCCCTAGTCAATGTATATATGTATGCCCTAGTCAATGTATATATGTAGGCCCTAGTCAAGTTATATATGTAGGCCCTAGTCACTGTATATTTGTATGCCCTAGTCAAGGTATATTTGTAGGCCCTAGTCAATGTATATGTGTATGCCCTAGTCAAGTTATATATGTAGGCCCTAGTCACTGTATATTTGTAGGCCCTAGTCACTTTATATTTGTAGGCCCTAGTCACTGTATATTTGTAGGCCCTAGTCACTGTATATTTGTAGGCCCTAGTCAAGGTATATTTGTAGGCCCTAGTCAATGTATATTAGGAGGCCCTAGTTAATGTACATTTGTAGGCACTGTGAAAAGTATATTTCGAGGTCCTAGATATGGGCCTACAATTCATTCTCAACTGGAGCCCTAATAAGCTTTCCAACATTTCAGTTCAGTTATTTCAAACCAGTGACCCATGAAAAATACACTTATTGAACATCCTTGAAGCGGATCTGACCGGTAGCACTGACTGGAGCCTATTATCGGTGACCCATTGTAGCCATCCATAAGAAATGTGCTTATAATTTTGTGATACACATGGCCATATACATCTGATAGAGACACGATACATAGTGCTTCTATACCATCCCTGGTATCAGTGGCGTCACCAGGGGTTGCGGGGGGTGCGGTCCGCACCGGATGACACCATTTTAGGGGTGACACCAAAATGAACAGTTCTAAATTTCATAGTAGAAAAAAAAATCGGTATATTCGGTTTTATAACCAATCGTAGTTAAAAACATGAGCAGTAGTACAGTGTGTTACCCTATAGAGCAGTAGTACAGTGTGCCACCATGCAGAGTAGAAGCACAGGGTGTCACCATGCAGAGCAGTAGTATAGGTTGCCACCAGTGCTCGATTTAAGAAAAAACCAGTGCCGGGGATGAACAAAATTTTCTGCAGAGCCGGGGATAAATGTCTATCTATGGTTTCATCCCCGGCAGGGATATATTAGCTAAAGCAGAGCCGGGGATGACAGTTCTCAGTGCCGGGATATCCCCGGCATCTACGGTGGTAAATTGAGCCCTGGGTGCCACCATTCAGAGCTTCTGGAGCTTAGGTAAATGAATACAGTTCAAAGCTGCTAGAATCAATCAAAGAGTTTTTTTGCAAACGTTCTAAAAAAGGGACGCATGTTGTCACGTGGTTCCATGAAATTGGAGACGTAGTTTACAAACTTAGTTTAATGAAATATACATCTTTCTGAAATACAGTCAGTAATATACATCTTTCTGAAATATAGTCAGTAATATACATCTTTCTGAAAGTCAGTAATATACATCTTTCTGAAAGTCAGTAATATACATCTTTCTGAAAGTCAGTAATATACATCTTTCTGAAATACAATCAGTAATACTGTTGTTTTAATCGCTAAAAGTATTTTAAAGTAAATTCTCTAAGGGCTTGTCAGGGACGGCATTATGCCGATTTGACCAATTTCTCTAAATTGGGCACTGCGCCTGACATGGTCCCCACAATTTACACTTAGCATTAGTAGTAAAGGTTGCTATTGTAAAAATAGAAGATGGACATCGCAAGTATCCGTTAAATTGAGCCCCGGTCTTTGTAAGGCGGCCCTGGGGTCTAGTGCAGGAGAATTCGAAATATTTACCATTGCTCATAGCGGAAGTTTTAAGGGAGGGGGTGACACCCTGAATTTTCCGCATCGGGTGGCACCAACCGTTGTGACGACGCTACTTGATATTTCTAAATCATTTTTTTTTAATTTGGTCATTTTGAAATTGTATACTTATTGAGTACAGGTGAAACATTAAATGTACTATGTATGTTTCTTTTAAATAGTATCATATTTATTTTGATTATTTTTATTGTGTCTTTTTTTTTAAGAGCCCATTAATAGCACTGAGTACGTTTGAATAGTCACTGAATAAATATAGACACTCGTGTTACTACGGATGGCTGTGGGGGGTAAAGCGCTCGATGTCGACCTGAGGGTCCCTGGCTCGATATCTGGCGAGGACCAATGGATATTTCAGGCCATGGCTAAAGTCCCCCGCTATGGTGCCACCATGGCCATCGCACTATCGGCCATGGTGAGATGAAAGAAGGGCAGCATAAAACAACCGACCCATTAGAGGTTTATAGGATCTAAGAGATTCCTTCACATCCTTACAGGGACTTCACACACACACACACACACACCATCTGAATAGATAATGTACAACAACGTCACTCGTGTACATCTGAGTAGACTCAATAGAGTGCAAAATGTGTGACGTCTCTACAAACATGTCACAGATGGCTACGTACATATAAACTTATGATGTTAATTTTTGTTTAGCTCGCTCCCCGTGGTGTGACTAGAGGGCGGGCGCTCAATAGGGCGCCATTCGTCATACTTTTTAATTTATATTTAGCCATGAGAAGGGGACTGCATTTGTTTGAGTCCACTCCGGGCGCCACTTACGCCGCATCACTTGTACGATCTTGTGGCTGTAGTTATGTATATGGCTTATAAACTAATTACTTTCCCTTGTTTTACCAAAACCTATAATTATTAGATTCAAACAAGAACACCAATGTGTAGCAGCAAATATTGCATTTAAAAAAAAACATTTTTTAACACACGCACACATACACACACACACATATCTATATCTATCTCTCTTTCTCTCTCTCTCTCTTTCTCTCTCTCTCTCTCTGTATCTCTCTCTCTCTCTGTATCTCTCTCTCTCTGTATCTCTCTCTCTGTATCTCTCTCTCTCTCTGTATCTCTCTCTCTCTCTCTCTCTCTCTCTCTCTCTATCTCTCTCTCTCTCTCTCTGTATCTCTCTCTCTCTCTGTATCTCTCTCTCTCTCTCTCTCTCTCTCTCTCTCTGTATCTCTCTCTCTCTCTGTATCTCTCTCTCTCTCTCTCTGTATCTCTCTCTCTCTCTCTCTGTATCTCTCTCTCTCTCTCTCTCTCTCTCTCTCTCTCTCTATCTCTCTCTCTCTGTATCTCTCTCTCTCTCTCTCTATCTCTCTCTCTCTCTCTCTCTGTATCTCTCTCTCTCTCTCTCTGTATCTCTCTCTCTCTCTATATATATATATATATATATATATTCTTCCCCCCTTCCCCCCCCCCCCTTAATTTGTAACAGTGCTAATGGTTTCCTTTGTCTTCATTTAGAGACCGTCTATCAAGTGTTGCTACATAGAAAGAAGTGTGACACTAACCAATTCAAAGCGAACATTATAAGACCTGATCGAAATCAAGACCGTCTTAACGGTATTAATGCCCCCCCCCGAGGGTAAATCAATGCAACAATCATTTCACAAGAATGAAACATTGGCAACAAGCGCTCGCTCCATTTTACTTTTTTTGGGCTATGGTTTAACAGAGATCAGGATCAGGGGGCTACAACGACTTTATTAATAGCCCCCTGATCCTGATCTCTGTTGAGCCATAGCCCAAAAAAGTAAAATGGAGCGAGCGCTTGTTGTGACTGTTTCAATGTTACCCTCCTTTCATTCACCCAACATGCCCGCCATCACAGTTGACACGGAGGAAACTTTCACAATGACCTGAAAAAAAAATAAAATCCACAAGTCTCTCAACAAGGTTCGATCCCGGGACTTTCTTGTGACACCATCGCACTCTACACGTCATAACGTAGTTCAGTCCCCTCGACTCATGCGCATTATGATGACCCTCGATATTGACAGAAAATAGTTAACACAGGCCTAAGTAAAGTTCCCTTAGCCCTAACGGGCCATCGGGGCAGATGAAGTGTAGAATTCATCTATTTCTATAACCTCGGCATATGAAGACATTCTGTGGTTAGCACAACGCCCAGCCGCCTTTACTTCCCAACATTAAGTCAGGTACCCATTTAAAGCTGGGTGGACTTGTGGGACGACTTTGCACCGAATTTCACCTGGAAAGTTTCCATGGGCCTCACCGAGGATCGAACCCAGGACTCTCAGGTCGACAGTCGAGTATCTACACCACTCGGCCATCTGTCTCACTTAACACAGGCTAAAACTGACAACAATTTTACACAAGTCAACCCCACTCTGTAAAGCTTTACTGTCATAACCCAAGGAATGCCATTTGGTCAAGAAATATTTGGTCTAATAAAGACATGGGTAAACAACAGATCAAGAAGTTTGTGAAACCCTTAAAAACATCTGTGCAGGTAAAAAATAAAACATGCTCTCAATTTATTCATGACTCGTGATGGCCCTTATGGAGGCAAAAAAAAAACACTAAACGGTGATTTCTTCTCGGAACCGAGGGGAGCCACACCCCCCTCTACTCCCCAAATTTTGTAAAAAGAGTTAACCGCTGACTGGTATGAGCAAGGTAGTTGAATAAGGAGATAGTTCAATCACAAATATCTAATACATAATCGTCTAGCCTAGGCGTACATTCGACCGTGTGGATCCCTGCTAAAAATAGTCTGGGGAATTCAAAAACTGGAAATCTAAACACAACAAGGATTTCTTATTATATCTCAGGTATCAAGCAGCCAGCGTCAGCAGGCTTTTCAATTTAGTGTCCAACAGAATGTGCGATCTCTCCGAGACAAATAATGCGCTTAACATTTAAAAATTTTAGAATTTAGTGGCTAAGAAGATGGCTTGATACATAAATGTGACGGCAGATCCTGCTAAATAAATGTGTAAATAGTTCGAGTATGTGGGACCAGTTTACCCCTTCGTTTTACAAGCATGTGCGCATTATGTAACAACTCTCTAGTGCACAAGTATGTGTACATAATTTAACTACTCTCTAGTGCACAAGCGTGTGTACATTATGTAACTACTCTCTAGTGCACAAGTATGCGTACATTATTTAACTACTCCCTAGTGCACAAGCATGTGTACTTTATTTAACAACTCTCTAGTGCACAATCATGTGCACATTATGTAACTACTCTCTAGTGCACAAGCGTGAGCACATTATGTAACTACTCTCTAGTGCACAAGTATGTATACATTATGCAACTACTCTCTAATGCAGGGACGAATAACAATCATAAAGACAGTTTCATTACTTTAAACAGCATCGTCATAGCATTGGGTGCTATAGCCATGGAGGCACCACGGAGAACACAAGTTTATGGATTCATTGGTAACTGGTTACACCAATAATACACTTCTTTACATTTTCATATTTAAAAAAAAAACCCAATTTAGTCGATAATTGTATTAAAATTGTTATAAAAATAGGCAACACATAACTTAGTTTTATCTTTATTGTATTATCATAAATACATTGCAAGCAAAACTACTATAAATGGTCTTTAATAATCTCTCAACTTTGAAAACACAAATAGCTTTTCGAATGAAAAAAAAAAAGTTTTTTTTTTTTTTTAGAGCAAAATATGCATGTACTAATATATACATTTATAGACTAGTAATATATATTTACAAAATTATAATACATTTATATTTTTATACACATACATAAAAATGTACTGTATAATATGCTATAAATTAAATCAGAGTGATTAAAACAACGGAGGAAAAAATAAACGAAAATAAACACGCATTAAATCATAATCGATAAGATGAATTATGTATAGTTTGATGTAAAAGCAGAAGGTTAGGAGGCTGAGCAAGACCTTAAAGCAACAGAGAGTGAGAGAGTGGAGAAAGAAGACCATGGATGGGGAAACGTGGAGAAGAGAAGTAGGCAGGCCAGGGCCCTAAATGGGCTGTAGAGCCAAAGAAAGAAGAATAATTATGTAGAAAAAGTGATACATTTACATTAAGTGATTAATACATTATAAATTAGTATGCAGTGTAGCCAAATATGACATGATTGTCTCTTGTGTCACGCGGAATGCCATGAAAATTTTATAAACAAATATACATGAGGGTACAGGACGTTCGGAGATATTCTCTACGAAATACATCAATGACAAAACGTGAATAATAATAATAATAATAATATGTTTATGTATACTACTTTTGGTTATTGTGTATGAATACATTAGGCTATACAGATTACACTTTGATAAGATACTTACAGTTGATTCGTAGGCTTGCTATGTATCAAGATGCTCATGTATGATCAGAGCTGGTTAGTCAAACTAGGGCTCGCGACACTAAGACTCCCTCTGATGGGAATGACTTAACGGTTGAGTTAAAGGGGCCCCCCATTTGTCAGAATTAAATAAGGGCCAAAGATTTGCTACCGGCGGACCTGATAATGTTTCTTCACAAAGAATTTATATTTAGCGCTGCCTAGGGCCCCCAAATGTAGCTTTGGTTGGGGGCCCCGATATCTCACTTTGTCTAAGGCTCTAATAACTAATTTTGTTTAGGGTCGCCAAAAATGCAAGAACAGGTTTATGCTTGATGTATCGTAAACATGATTTGGTAACACTGAGTGTATGACCAACACACGCATATATTATTTGTATTAATAAAAAGGAGTAATGATTGGACAGCTTATTTCCAATAACTGTAATCCGGTATTTTAAAAAAAAAAAAAAAAAATGTGCATTTAAGTGTCAGTAAATAAGTAAAGAAAAATGAAGTGATAGTAAATAGATAAACAGATAGACAAACAGTCTTCAGATTAAGTGACTTTGAAACAAATGAAAGGGATAGTAAATAGATAAACAGATAGACAAACAGTCTTCAGATAAATTGACTTTGAAACAAATGAAAGAGATAGTAAATAGATAAACAGATAGACAAACAGTCTTCAGATAAAGTGACTTTGAAACAAATGAAAGAGATAGGCAAGGCACACAACTAACTCATCTGTTTAGTGCATAATAATGTTCAATAAACATTAGTAATGAAAAGTACAGCTGCTAACTGCATATTTTAGAATGGACAGAAAAGTACACTTTTATTGACTTATATTGGCTGTATATTTTAGGATAGACAAATAAAAGTACGATAGTAACCCTCATCCTACTGAATAATCTGAGTGGACAGTAAAATACCAATAAACGATTGCTCGCATATGTTGTAAAAGTCATTCATCTGTTGTATCAGACATTCATCTGTTGTAGACATTCATGAGTTGTATCAGACATTCATTGTTGTATCAGACATTCATTTGTTGTATCACATTTCATCTGTTGTATTAGACATTCATCTGTTGTAGACACTCATGTGTTGTATCAGACATTCATGTGTTGTATCAGACATTCATCTGTTGTAGACATTCATGTGTTGCATCAGACATTCATGTGTTGTATCAGACATTCATGTGTTGTATAAGACATTCATCTGTTGTAGACATTCATGTGTTGTATCAGACATTCATGTGTTGTATAAGACATTCATCTGTTGTAGACATTCATGTGTTGTATCAGACATTCATCTGTTGTATCATATATTCATCTGTTGTATCAGACATTCATGTGTTGTATCAGACATTCATGTGTTGTATCAGACATTCATCTGTTGTATCAGACATTCATCTATTGTATCAGACATTCATGTGTTGTATCAGACATTCATCTGTTGTATCAGACATTCATCTGTTGTATCAGACATGAAGCCATGTATGATACCCACTACTTTGATGTGAGATTCTTTTATATTTATATTGCAATTACTTTTAGTGTTGTGGTATATTTCTTATAAAGAAAAAAAAAATGCTTTCAACTTGATAATCTACATCAGACAGCTCTACCAAACTGGAAGGCGGAATGTCTTCAATTTTACAAATAATTGACAGGAAGAAAAACTAAAAATATGAGACCATTTTCAGACCTTAACATTTGAACATCAAAATAAAATTCATCCTCTTCCTGCATAAAATGCCACCAAAATTTGCCACTTGATCGGTTTTAATTATAATTAGTACAATTGAGGGGGTGAGTTACAAAACCTGCTAAGAACAAAATTTTAAAAAATTGATTTAAACGGTATTTAACAGTTTTTGGAATTAACCACTCCCAGAATATATGCCACTAAAGGAAAATAAGCTAATGAGTTTGATAACTCAATTTTTGAAAATTTTTTACTTAGCAGGTTTTGGAACTCACCCCCTCAATTATATATTTGCATTTCATTATTATAATTTAATATTTCCTGTTATATATGTAAATAATGGTCAAAGTTGATACTGTTGAATAAAATAAAACTAAATTAAGAAGACCCATTTAAAACAGCTCACCGGGTCATAATTGGAAATAAAAGGCTTCCAAACAATGACCTCTCGTCTCTCGCTTCCAATGTTTAGGTTTGAGTACCCCAGTTATATTGAGCGGTGGCAATACAGAAATACGTCTAATTGACATCAGTAACAGTAACATATGTAAACAATAACTAATTTATCATTAGCGAAAAATAATAATAAAATACAAATGCAAAGATTAAATTTCACATGATAAAGATGGACTTGAAATGAAATGGCCACCATGACATAATTGATACCCAATGAGGACAGCGGTCTGCCGTAAGAGCAGGTGGCTGCCATAGGTGCAGGTGGCTGCCATAGGTGCAGGTGGCTGCCATAGGTGCAGGGGGCTGCCATAGGTGCAGATGGCTGCCATAGGTGCAGGGGGGCTGTGTAAAGATACGCATTGGGGCTATCATTGTATTGTGTCCATAAACAGATTCGATTTATAGGTTACATTCTTTCAAAATATTTGTTTGTTGATCGTTCTCTTGGAGGGAATAATATTTCCAGGTACTACTGTACATCTGTTTGGTTTTCGTTCTAAGTTCATACTTAGTTACTTTTCTTAAAAAAATCATTTCTTAAAACTGCTGTTTAACAGTAAATTACGTTTAGTTATTAAGAATTGAAGTAGTCTGACACGCTGTCTCCCCTCTTTACAGATATATACTGCGGCTTGTCGAAACTCGTTTCAGGGGAAATAAATCTGTACATCTCCTCGCCGTAGACTTTAGCAAGGATTATCGTCAATACTGATTGGTCAAACCTGTATAGAAACATAAACAACACACTTTAAAACTATTTAATCAAACAAACAGCAACAAAAAAATATATATATATCAGAGACAAGTGGTACTCAAACAACTGCGGTCTTCTAGGTCAGCGATTCTCAAAATTTTTCGTGACTTTACCCCCAGGGATGCGAAAGTTTTATCCCCACGCGTAAGTTCGCTATTAATGTACTTATCTTCATAACGGAAGGAGCCTAACTGCCTAATGCGATACTTGGGCAAGTTAATTAGTGTTGAGCCACGCAGAACGCTGGCGACCTTACGCAAACTCTTGGTTGTTTTCAACGAAAATCTAATGTCTCTGCATAATCTTTTGCCGTACCCCTCCCTTGTGGTACGCGCACCACCGTGGAGAACCGCGGATCTAAGTACCAATTAAAGTGGCTTCAATGAAGCATAGTGTAGATGTCGCTGTGGTGGTGTTAGCAAATCAAATACATGACCACACCTGGCATTAACTATTCATACTAAGCCACTACATAGACCTGCAACACAAAGGGAATGGTATACAAAAAAAAAGCAACAATATATTCAGGTAAGCTAATTGGTGATGACAACTTTTAATTTAAAGAAACAAAACAACAGTTTTACAACTAGTGTTACATTACTCACCTATGACACCTGTGTGTAACTAATGTTACATTACTCACCTATGACACCTGTGTGTAACTAATGTTACATTACTCACCTAAGACACCTGTGTGTAACTAATGCTACATTACTCACCTATGACACCTGTGTGTAACTAATGTTACATTACTCACCTATGACGCCTGTGTGTAACTAATGTTTCATTACTCACCTATGGCACCTGTGTATTTTGATATCTTGTCTACAGCCTAAAACCGACCCAGGCTCAGCCGGACATATACACTCCTTCTCTAAAGCACACCTGGCCCAGGGTTCTAGAATGGCTTTGACCACGAACGGATCATGTTTATGTAGCATACAGTTTCCTTGGATCTCAGGGTAGGGCAGATAGGCGCAAGGCTGGTCACCCAAATAATCAAAAGTCTGAAAATAATTGTGTTAGTTTATTACTTTATAGATCAAAGGCCCGGTACCCGGACAGGTGAGTATTATTTTTAGCCAAGCAAGAGTTAATTCCCCTTGAATGAGACTAAAAATTTGGAATTTCCCAGTCTATTTTTAGCCGCGGAAGTTTACACACGCTCGCTCGTACGTACGCCAGGATAGACGATTATGTATTAGACTAGCTGAACAGACCCGGTACCCGGACTGGCAATTAGGCACGCAGTTGGAGTTGAGAATGATATATATTCGAGCGCTTAAACAATCAGTCTGTATACAAAAATAGCATGTCTATCTACTCGAAGTGGCCCCAAAGGACATGAACAGATTGTTGTAGCCAAAACACATTTAATGGACACTTAATAATAGAACAAATAAGTTCATATTTTATATAGTTCATCCCAAAGAAAATAATCCTCATTATGGGCATAGAATCTTAACAAAAACAACCCCCGACCATTAAACTTTGAATCTAACATAGAACTATTTCTTCTATTTCCAATTCTCTTCTACTTAGCCCCACACCCATTCTTCCCTCCAGGGCCGCCGAGAGGGGAGCAGGGGGGGTCATTGCCAGGGGGCCCGCATCTGTAAGGGGGGCCCGGCCGCCCCGAAAATGTCAATTTTTTCACGATTTTTTGTTTGATAAGGGGTCCGCAATGATGTTCTGCCCTGGGGCCCGTGTTGGCTCTCGGCTCCACTGATTCTCTCCCTCCTTCGCCCGCCAACCCCCTTCCACTCAAGACATGCTCGAATCGCAGTGGGTCTCAATGTACACACAACAAACCCTGTTAACAATACCACGTTACACTTCTCCCTACCCCCCACCCGTTAAACGCTCCTTTCCCAACCCTACACCCCCATTCCAACAGTTCTTTTTTTTATAATTTTATAATCTATCATGTTTAACATGACGTATTTAAAGAAAGAGAAACGTAATGTTACAAAATAGCGGTGCTGCATCTCGATTCGTCTGCTTGACTCCATCCCTCCCTTTCCGCAACCATTAAAAATCTTAATTCATTAATAATAAATCTTTGTTGTGTTTAGAATTCCGCAGCATTTCATTTTTATTCAAGAAAGATTCCTTTGATGAACAAAATGCGCACCAAACATACTCTCATTTAACATACATTGTCTCTTTTTAGTTTCTATAATTTCGGAATTCCCCAGACTATATTATAGAGACGGTCGATGACACGCGCTGTTTTTTTTTTAACTCCGCAAAGGTGTGACGTAGATCTCAGTCTTTTTTTTTAGCGATGTAAGCTTTCAACCCGTACGGTGCCGTGTATTTTTTAACGTAAAGACATGCGGCTTTTATCGCCATGAGCATACTTTACACCGCACGGTCGAACGTACGCATAGGTTAGAGTACGATTATGTATATAAGATGTACGACGAGTGGCCGAGTGGTGTAGTGAGTTGGTCTGATCCACGGTGAGAACCACTGTATGTACGACGAGTGGCCGAGTGGTGTAGTGTGTTGGTTTGATTCACGGTGAGAATCACTGTATGTACGACGAGTGGCCGAGTGGTGTAGTGTGTTGGTTTGATCCAGGTGAGTACCAATAGAATTTTCCCAGGACTTAGTGAAAGTTGGTTTTTAAGTCCCTCGAGCCTACATAGCTTTAAATGGGAAGCTGACTTTAGTTGGAGAAGAAATAACGCCTGGGCCTTGTGCTAACTACACATCCGTTTTTGTATGCCGCGGTTACAGAAACTTGTGAATGTTACAATTAGTCTACACCGACGGGCCTTAAAGTTAGGGGACTTAAAAAAAAATACTTTACAGTTACATTCAAACATACATGGTCACTCAGTCACCAGGAAATAAAATAGAGTACTAATAAGTTCAATCAGAGTAGGCCTTAGCACAGTGGTCGGCAAACCTATCAGCCAAAGAGCCAAATATGAACATTACAACAATTAAAACAAAAATTGGGAGCCAAATCTGCTTGTTTAGTAAACTTTTATTACACTAAAAAAGTATTACACTAAATAAGTTGAATACTAAATAAAACTAAATGCCAGTGCCGCATTTAAGGAGCCAAAGAGCCACATGCGGCTCCGGAGCCGCACTTTTCCGACCACTGCCTTAGATAGTACGCGGGGGCCTAGAGTCGAGTGTCAAATTCTAGGCCGACACCTATTGGTAGGGTCTATATAAGGCGTTACATTATGTACATTCGCGGGGGCTCTGGTATCGTTGTCGCCGCCCTTAAAGCAGTCTACCAACTTGTAGTCCTGACAAATACAAATTAGGTCAGTGAGCCGCATGCGGTCCTTTGAAACCAGACAAAGGAATCCTTAAGCTAGACACATTTATTTTTACCTTTTCCTTTTTTAAACAGGTGATAAAAACTTTTACTTTTTAAATAGCAATCACATTTCACCTTCTTGCTGGTATACAAAAAGTTTTTTTTTTTTTCACAGGTGGGGTGTGACCTGGCAAAGCACGTTGCCATATATTTTGAACCGAAACCGCGGAAAAGCACAGACGAAGCAGTTAAACGCTTTTATATTGGCCTAAAATCCGCCAATTCCCCACAAATAGGATTCCCAGTGATATGTACACAATCATAAGTGTTGGATATTAAAAGAAAAACTTTGAAAAATGAGCTATAATTAAAATGCACAGAAAAGTAAAAATAGTCTTAGATGATACAAGTATTTATTTTAATTAAGACTAATGACCAACGGTTGCGATTTTGACTTTTAAAAGAAAAACGATTCATTTCTAAAATGAACTTTTTTTTGTTTAAATGTTTGACGCCCGGGACTTTTGAATACATCATATTACGACCAAGTTCGTAAGACCGTGAAAATAAAATACAAAGTATACGGTTTCAGAACTGCTACTATATTAATTTAATACTTAGTTTTTTTTAATGAAACGTATTTATTTTCACCCATAAAAGTATAAACATTCTTGAAATTTGTAAAACAATAAAGCAGCCCAAAACTCCCCATCCCTCCAAATAGTCATACATTTTCACTGAATTCCAAATAAACACCACCCAAACCGCCAGGAAAAAAAAAAGACTGCCAAACTGGCAACCCTGGCTAAGCCAACATTTCTCCTGGCACAAAATCCCTAACAATGGGTTACATTTCTTTTATCTGCCTGTAATAACAATGCACGTTTGTTACAATGGCGCGGTTAAAGGTCAAGTGGGGGCAGTGGCGCAACCAACCAAAAATGCTGGGGGGGGGCGGGCTCACATATAAAAAAAAGACAGTTTATATAGTAAAATATGTATGATGATTTGGTCTGGGGGGGGGCTCAAGCTCACCCCTGCTCCCCAACGGTTGCGACACTGAGTGGGGGGCAACAATATCTGAGGAGAAAACGGACCCTGAGAAATTGTTAAGTGTTGTTTTTTAATTAGGCTAGCCACACACAAAAAATCACTCCAACGCTTGGAACGGTGTTCAGTTCACTGGGGGCGGAGCAGGGGGGCAGGGGGGGGGCGGCAGCCGCCCTCTAAAACTTTTAAGGGGTGGCGGCGCCCCCCCCCTTGAATTTCCAGTCTGCCCCCCCCCCCTAAAATTTTAACTTTGTTTAACTTTTTTAACTTTGTCATTCATTTTTGTTTATATATTTCATTTTCAGAATTCATTTGATTTATTTCTTAAATTTAATATTTGAAAGAAATTATAATTAATTTACATTTTACAGTAATCACATTATTGAGAGTTGTTGTGGCGTATTTTAAAAAGTGTTGCCATCTACCAAATGACGGCAAATGTAATTTTTAAAGTAAATGCAATTATTTATTATCTTTTCATAAATTACTTTTTGTTTATGGAGGTTCCGGTTTTAGTTTCGTGTTCATCTTCATTCATCATTATTATTTTCTGATCTAATTTCACTATTAAATTTGTAAACAAACTGACATTACGATACAAAAAAGATTAAAAAGCAAGGTATGTGTCAACATTTTATGTGTCTCATTCATAAAGTTAATAAAAATAGAATAATATTCAGTGGCGTAAATAGGGTGGGGGGAGCGGAGTCCAAATACAAGCGTCCCCCGGGCCCCCACTTTTTATTTTAGCGCTAAATATTAAATACTAGCTGTACCCGCCACACGCTGTAACGAGCACGGTCGGTAATATGTTTTTGTAACACACTTTGGAAGGGCCGTAAATTATTACAATGTTGGTAATGTTTAGAGAGAGTTTGTATTTTTGGGACACATACCTGTTAAGTTGGATGACCTAGTTAGGTTGGAATTAAAAGCAAGGCTAAGTGTCCATGTATTATCAAGAAACAAATGTTGTGATAAGCTAATTATCTACTGTCTGGTTTCGTATGTATGGCGCCAAACTTTCACATGGGCTTGATTAATGATACAAAGAATCAGTGTTCCAAAGTTTCTAGGTTGAGCATTGTATTTACAAGAATATAGGTCAAACATTGTATTTTCAAGAATGTGTCTTGCCCCCCCCCCCTTGAATTTTGGCTTGCCCCACCCCCCTTAAAATACTTCGTTCCACCGCCACTGGTTCGGCTATATTCTAACTTTAGTTGCATGATATATAGTAGCATATACAGTTGTTGAGCATTGACTTACAATATAAGCTTTCAATGTACTTCACTTTTTTTTTTGGGGTCAGTACATCTCGTAACTCAATTTAAGACCTGTTTTAATTTATTGAGAAAGCTGACATTTGTGCATCACAATACATGATTATAAAAAATATCGAGTGTATGAATCAAGAGTTCGTAGAATTACGAATCTAAATTATTTTTAGAAAAGCTTTCAATGAAAAAAAAAAGGTGTCAATATTACAGTCTCACTTTGAGAACCACTGGTTTAGACTGTTGATATAAGTGGGATAAGTGGGATAGTATAGTTTGCGATTGCAATCAGGGTTCCAAAATCATATAATATATGTAAAATATACCATTTGGCGCTCCTTTGTGAGTAGCACCCGGGGCTTGATGCCCCCCTCTTCCCCACCCCTCGCTACGCCTCTGATAATGAACTGACACCACAGTAAGCTATAGCACCTTTTAAAACCACGACTACTGCACCATTTAAAACCACGACTACTGCACCATTTAAAACCACGACTACTGCACCATTTAAAACCATGACTACTGCACCATTTAAAACCACGACTACTGCACCATTTAAAACCACGACTACTGCACCATTTAAAACCACGACTACTGCACCATTTAAAACCAGGACAACGTGAGCATTCGGTTTCTTGAACCCTTTATATTATGAAAAGAAAAATTGAATAAAATTTTTTTTAAACAATATTCAACTAATTTAACACATAATATTTTACAATTAAATCAATGACATAAACTCCGATGAGGTCCAATCATAACAGACCGAATTGGGGGGAAAACTGCCTATTCTTACACTTTTTTTTATCCATTATCATGGGCCATTATGAGTCAGCACTTCTTGATGTATAGATTAGTACTTTATTCTAGGACTATCAAGACAAACCACCACCGGCTATAATTAACTTGTTATAGTCATATTAATATTCTTTTAAAAGAACACTTAGGTGTTAACAGTGTTTGCTTGCCTCCATTAAGACCTTCATACTATCACATTCTTTTAGCTTTTAGACTTTACTATTCAGCAGTGTTAATTTATGAAAGTACTAACAGAGATAGGAGAAAGAATTCAAGCTGAAGCACAATGTGCTCTTAAATTTAATGAAGAGTTGGGCCAAGTGCAGAAGTATATGGTGTGTGTATATATATATATATATATATATATATATATATATATATATATATATATATATATTAGGGTGCATCACCACAATAGAGGAAAAAATTGATTGTTTGTTTTTGAGCTATGTTTCTAATTTGTTCTAACATCATTAATAATAACTTGTGTAAAATATCTTTCAAATAAGAGTTGATTTAGAGGCCCCCCTCTCTCGCCCAAGAAATCAAAAAACATGACATGTAAGGCAAAAACGTTTATTCTAGCCTATATAAAATGTTTACATAAAAGTATTAAATTCTTTATTACTGTTGCATTTAATTCAGTTTTTCTTTGTTGCACGTTTGTAAGGTTTACGCACATTTAAGATGTTTTTGCGGTCCATTTCTACCACTTGAAGTATGTTTTGAAAATGTTCGTCCATTCGCGCTGCTGGTTCAACAAAGTCAGATGCCAGTTTCACTCCTTTCTCGGCACAATAGTTAACAACGCTAATAGCAGCAACATTTTCTGTAATGGCAATGTAAGAAGCTGTTTAGCACCAATCATCAACAGGCAGTTCAAGGAATCCTGTGTCCAGTTGAAGTCTGTATATAGTAAACCCTGATTCATCTCCAGCCAGATCACACAACCAAGTTGAAGAATCAATTTATCGGAATCGTGGTTTTCCCCAACCATTTCCAAATCGGTTCTGTGGAGTTCGGATGGCAACCACCGGTCGAAGCCTTAGTAGAGCATCTGCTAGAGCTCGCTTTTCCAACAGAGGTACTTCATTGCTGAACATAGCAAGTGGGATCATTTCAGCAGTGATTCTTTGGCACTTGGTCACGTGTGGTAATAGTACCTGGAGGCAATAATTGAATTTGTTCCTCACACAGTGCAATCTTGAAGCAGTATATCATTTTTGCCATCCATCGTGCTTTGTGCAGGGCACCTGGTCTTTTAAAGTTAACCTCAGGTAAACAAGGGACAGCTTAAGGAATTCGTGGTAGTCATCTCGCAAGAATTCGGTTTGTTTACTAGAGTTGACAAGAGCAATTACTGCATCTGTCATTATCGTCAGTCGCTCTTGAGCCTTCAGATCATAATCAGCTAACGTAAACGAACTACGAACGTGAGACAAATCACGTGCCACCAATTTCAATTACTTCGCAGCTTGGTGAACAAAGTTATATCCAGGGATTTGGAAACCTCTATTTTCATGTCTGCAAACACATGCGAGAGGATAACTTCACCAATGTGATGACGACAACTTGACCACATAACAGCACGTTGCAGCTTATTTTGTATGGCAATGCAGGCAGCAGTCTGATGGCTAGTGTTTGACCTTGTTGTGTCGAATGTCATATTAACGATACAATCATTACAATGCCACTCTGTCATTAGCATCATGGTTAATTCTGCAATTATTTCACCAACGGGTTTCTTTGTTGCCTTGGCATAATTTGGCACTCCTAGAAGTTTCAATTGCTTTGCATCACCAGCAACAACTGTTATGCGTTCTTCAGTGACACGATGATATTTTAGAGAAGGTGTCAGTTTGCCATCCCAGTGGAGCGTGCAGAGTTTGGGTGGTTCCCAGGAGTCGTGGATCTTTGTAGATATCTCACTTACAACTTTGCGACGTGTACGATCTGCAGTGGCATAGGAAGAAGCCACCATTGATACATCACCCCCAGACTCGCTAATAAGGCCCTGTGTGAAAGCTGCCTGCTGTGTTGTTGTATTCTTTAATCTTGTCGCTTGTGACACAAGATTTGGTCGGCTTAAAACATAAATACCAAAGTTCCTGTTGGCTTTCTTCGCTTTTGCATTGACATTATATCATCCAAACAGTTATCAACAAACTCCATCATATCTTCAGATTTAGAAGTAGAATCATCGGGTTCGTCACTGCTACCCTCGTTGGGAGGCACTGATATCGTTGAACATGCTGTATTTTCTTCTCTTGCGCGTTTCTGACGTTCCAATGCTGCGGCATCTCGTGAATGGCGTCGAGCGACTTTTTTTGCAAGTGTTTTGTCAAATGATCCAAAGCTGGAAGACCTGTCTCCTTTCATAGACCTCAAGAATGCTAGATCTTCTGCATTCTTTATATAATAGTCTCGACATTTGGTGGCCACAGTTGAAAAGTTGTTGCCAACATAGATTTCATTTGTTCCAGTTTATATTTGGTGGCTGGTGTGTCTCGGCGACTTTTATCAATTGAACGAAGTTTATTGTTTTCATCAAGAAGCTGCACAATCTTCTCACTTGCTTTCCTCTCTGTCACCATTGGAATGTTTGCTTTTTTGTAGAAAGCAGTAACTTGATTCAGCACAATTTTGGCAGTTGTAAATCGAGAAGGTGCACCAAGAGAACCTGGACCTCACTGTGTGCTGCTATGTTGCAATGATACATCAAGCACCTCAAAACTTGTAAACAAGTTTGTAGTCGATTTCCAGTAATTGTAGCATCATCAACACAGATTGCAGGGCCAATGCCAAACAATTCAGTTTTCCGACGAGTTTGTGGTTTCGTTGTTCGCGAGGCAGGAGACGCAGTATTAACTGGATATAACACTGTTGAAGTGATGTCAGGGTCAGTCAGCATTTCCTAAGAAGGTGTAAAAAACGTATTGTTGTGTTCCTTATCACCCAAACAGCACCTTAAAAAACATGCACTTTAATTTTATTAATTCAAAATATTATATTGGAGTTAAAATATAATATTTTATAGTTAGATTTAATTTTAAAGTTTAATGAGTTACATTATTCTGTTCAACACAAAAGTAACAGAAAAAACATATTGGACAGGACACTGCAAAGCACAATATTATTTCCATTTTCTAATTTTAAAAGTCGTTTGTATCAGAAATTAAAATTATACAAATAAAGAAATTAAAATGTTTCCCTTGGTCATCAATTTGCGGTAAGGACAAGTGTTGTTTTTGGTAATAAAATGTGAATTTTAAATTTAATTTCTAGAACAAATGTTCATCAAAATCAATCATGGCTGCCAAACATTATAAAACAATGGCTATAAAACAATTTATATTGCGCTTCACTTTTCGTATGTAACTCTGTAAGACTTTGCAAGCAAGGATGGTTTTATCTAGTTTTCGCTTAATTATGCAAACTTTGTTGAAGTCCGGGGGACCTCTAAATAAAAATATTTTTTAATTTTTTTACACAATGCTTTTTTTGATCAATGGAACAAATTTAAATAGCAGACACATAGATATATAAGACTAGATCGCTTATGGGCTATGCATAGACATATATTGTGCGGACCATAACTTTAAAAAGAGAAGAGTACAATTCTGTATAACCTGATGACGTAGTACGCATAGAAACCTTAAGTAACCAAAATTAATAGCAAAAGACATTTTGCATTGTTTTCCTTGACAAATTTTCAAAAACTTTTTTTTTAATTAACTTTGAATAAAATGCCTTCGTGTTGTGTACCCGGCTGTTTGATTATATTATTACTTACCGTCAAATATAATTTTTTTGGACACATCAGTAGATTTTAAAAGCGCAAACCTCTAGCATAAATGGTGATTTTTTTTTTAATTAAAAGGAAGGAAATCTTTTTCGGTAAAAAATAAAGAACTGTACAGAATTGTACTCTTCTCTTTTTAAAGTAGGGGTCTCGAATACAACACTTTTTCGGTCTCTATTAAATAAGCATAAGCGATCTAGTCTTATATATCTATGAGCAGACAGATCAAATATTAAACATTTTTTTTGGTGATGCACCCTAATATATATATAAGAATATAACTCAGCAGTAAATGTCAGTTATAGGAACGAGCGGAAAGGAGAAGAATGAGGCCTGGACCAAGAGCAGAAGGATATAATGTATATATATATATATATATATATATATATATATATATATATATATATATATTAGATATTAAGCCCGGTGTTGCCCGGGAAATCTTGGTGTAATGTGTCGGTTCAAATAACCCGGCGAGGCTATAAGTCCAGCCTTGCCTGTAATAGAATATAGTCAAGACACAACTATGTTTATGCATGCCAAACACACACCTGTTTTATTGTGTTGGCAGGAACCCTGCTAGAATCGATATAGCGCAATATCTGATGTCCGTAAATATTCGTGCGGTCGAATATCGTCCGGAAGTTGTCAGCCCAACGGACGGAAGAATCTTGCCACACCAGGTATTTTCTAGCCCTTGATATTGTTGCCTGTGAAGAAAAAACATACAAACAATCAGTAAATATTCAAAGTAAAACGTTTCCTAACTACTACCCCCCCCAACATAGTCGTCGTGCTTTAGCGTAATTAGGGTGAGATTAGGGTTAGTGTTATGGTGAGGTTAGGGTTAGTGTTATGGTGAGGTTAGGGTTAGTGTTATGGTGAGGTTAGGGTTAGTGTTATGGTGAGGTTAGGGTTAGTTTTATGGTGAGGTTAGGGTTAGTTTTATGGTGAGGGTTAAGGTTAGTGTTATGGTGAGGTTAAGGTTAGTGTTATGGTGAGGTTAAGGTTAGTGTTTTGGTGAGGTTAGGGTTAGTGTTATGGTGAGGTTAGGGTTAGTGTTATGGTGAGGTTAGGGTTAGTGTTATGGTGAGGTTAGGGTTAGTGTTATAGTGAGGTTAGGATTAGTGTTATGGTGAGGTTAGGGTTAGGGCGATCGTAGTAGGCGACATTTATTTGACCGCTATCTAGGGTCGTACTTAAGTTGTTTTTTTTGTACATGAGAATGGCGCGACATTTTTAAGAATCAGTTAAGGACCCAACTAACTATTTACGCCACTGAGATAGATTGTCAGTTAAGGACCCTCCAAACTAATTACGCCACTGAGATAGATTGTCAGTTAAGGGCCCACCTCACTATTTACGCCAATGAGATAGATTGTCAGTTAAGGGCCCACCTCACTATTTACGCCACTGAGATAGATTGTCAGTTAAGGGCCCACCTAACTATTTACGCCACTGAGATAGATTGTCAGTTAAGGGCCCACCTAACTATTTACGCCACTGAGATAGATTGTCAGTTAAGGGCCCACCTAGCTATTTACGCCACTGAGATAGATTGTTAGTTAAGGGCCCACCTCACTATTTACGACACTGAGATAGATTGTCAGTTAAGGGCCCACCTCACTATTTACGCCACTGAGATAGATTGTCAGTTAAGGGCCCACCTCACTATTTACGCCACTGAGATAGATTGTCAGTTAAGGGCCCACCTCACTATTTACGCCACTGAGATTGCATTTTTTCAATCGCTCATTGTCACTTACTTAATTTGTGGGAAAACGTCTGGCGGTAATCAGAAGTATTTATACAACATTCAAATATCATAGGCTAGGTAGGGCTCATCGGTTTTTTTAAATCTATAAATATAACTCATTTTGTTTAATTTTGAATCCTGTTTCTATATCATTATTCAACTCAGTCGTGGTCTATTAAAAAAAAAACTAGCATTACCATTGCCTTGAGGGTAAATTGGCATACAACGTTACAGATGAAAAGGAACGATAACACTTTAGTGTCATAGCTATTAAAACTATAAAAGGGTTTTATTTTGCCTACAGGCATAAATCACAATCCTTAGCAATATGTAAACGTTGTTTTTAAATGTCAAGTAATGATTGTTCAATTGATTTCTTGGTGAGAGATCTGTATGCGTTCTGAATAGATTGAGGTGGGTAGGGCACTTACTTAGATTGCACTTGGAAAGAATGGAAAACAACAAGAGGTCGAAAAGCAATATATAAGGCAACACCCAATGAGAAAAAGCCTAAAGGCAGACCAAGAAGCAGATGGTTAGAGGAAGTGGAGAAAGATCTTAAAGCCATAGGAGTGAGAGAGTGGAGGAAGAAGACCACGGATCGGGAAAAGTGGAGAAGAGAAATATGGCAGGCCAGAGCCCTAAATGGTATGTATAGAGTAGTATGGCAGGCCAGGGCATTAAATGGGCTGAAGACCCAAAGGAAGAAGATGAAGTAGTATGCGTTCTACCCTGTTCAGTATATTTTCAGATTTTTGTTAACCTTATATTGTATTAATTTCATTCATTTCGTTCGGGAACGAGGGGATGTGCATTCAGGAGTCAGTTATGGCTACTGAATACAGATATGACTACTGAATACATATATGATTCCTATATACAGATATAACTACTGAATACAGATATGAGTATTGAATACCTAAAATGCAAAACCAATGAGTATGTCTGTAAAGAATATCCTCAGTCGCGGGACCTCAGGAAACGATTATGGCAACAATTTAGCGACGTAAGATGGCGTGATTCGGACATGTGACAAGGCATGTTAGCCTGCCCAGAAACTATTCTCCAAGGGGCTGTAGAAGAAGGGCGTCGCAGAGGGCGCCAGCGGAAATGTTAGGGGTTTATAGCATCGAAGTGATTTCATCCCATCCTTACAGGGACTACACGCACTAATGAATGAACCCTCAGGTCGACAGCCGAGCGTTTTACCACTGGATCACCCGTCCCCGCATGATCTCCGGTTCGATCTCGGGTAAGAACCAAATGGATATTTCAGGTCCTGGTGAAGTTACCGCTGTATCTCCCGTGGTGCCTCCATGGCCATTGACCTGTCGGCTAGGGTTGGGATGAAAGAAGGGCACCATCAAATAATAAAAAGCCATTTTAAAAAAGTTTTTTTTTTTAAATATTTTTGTTAATACTTTTTAGGGTTGAAAAATGAACCCCCCCCACCCCTTCACATACATATGTCTTACATTTATAGGAAATAAACAAACTATACTAAATTTATTGACTTTTATAGTTGTCTCATCTGGTCCCATCCCTCGTAAAACATGATTGTTGGATCTTAACTTGGGGTGCAAAATTCTTTCAGCCATGAGGGCCGCATTGAACGTTCTATTCTAGTTAAGACATTGAACGTTCTATTCTAGTTTAGAAAGCCGGCAGACATTGAACGTTCTATTCTAGTTTAGAAAGCCGGCAGACATTGAACGCTCTATTCTAGTTAAGAAAACCGGCAGACATTGAACGTTCTATTCTAGTTTAGAAAGCCAGCAGGCATTTATTTATCTATGTATTTATAAAGAAATATATATTAGTTTTTCTTTTTTATCATGGCCGCCATTAACCAATCTACTGTCGCCACAGGCGCTCTTACGGTCGCTGGTTGTGCACACCTGCTCATTTACCTGTGAGTTTTGAAAAAAAAAAATTCTTCTTTACTTATGTCCGGGAGTCCGTCTAGGCTTACAGTGAGTCTCATCAACTTGATTTACCTGATAGCAGTTACCTGTCATCCCCCTTGTTTTTTTTTAGAGCATTTTCAAAAAAAAAAGCTCTATTGTCCCCGTTTTGTCTGTCTGTCTGTCCGTCATCACACTAGATCTCTCAACAACCATAAGTCCTAGACCCATGATGTATATATCATTTTGTAGGTTTTGGCCTGCCATGTGTGCATCAAAAGTCCATTTCGCGATATGACCTCTGAGGGCCGAAAAAGAGGGCTTATTAAGTACCGTTTTTTACTATATAAGCTATATTAACAAAGGAGCGCCCTAGAACTCAGCAACCATAAGTCCTAGACCCATGATGTATATATCATTTTGTAAGACTTGGCCTGCCATGTGTACATCAAAAGTCCATTTCGCGATCTGACCTCTGAGGGCCGAAAAAGAGGGCTTATTAAGTATCGTTTTTTACTATATAAGCTATATTAACAAAGGGGCATACACAGGGGCGTAACTCATTATTTATTTTTGTAACAGTTATTCAACATGACTTACTTCCCTTACTTATAACACGAAAATGCTCTAACACGTCCTGTATCCAGGCTTAGATTGCTTGTTTTATTCTACTCGGTAGATGAACGGCCATCTAGAGGTTTTTAGTTCAAGATGGTCGATGCCCGGCGACTATTTACATACTGGTCAAAAGAAGTCTACTGTTCACGGTCTGACCGACCACATGTTGTAATGTTTATTAATAGATTGTTTTCACCGGCCCCTAGCTTCATGACACCCATACCTCTGTCCATGTGTGCACAGAACGTCCAGACACAACAGGTTAAATAAAAATAGAAACAAATGCATTGCATGTATTCAAACAAATGTCATGTGGCAAAATCTTACCGCGCAACGCCGGGTATAAATGCTAGTAAGTATACAAATTTATTGCTATTATAACTATTGCGATTACATTATATTTATCACTAGGGCTCGAATTTCTGTGACCTAAAAAGGCAGACTTATCCATGCATTTAGTCAATTAAAAAAAAAGACCAAAATATGTCCGATAAAATGTACAAAAATGCAATAAAAATTAGCCGATATAGACGAAAATGCGAAATAAAATTAAGTAAATACGCATGTATCCAGGGAGAAAGAGTAAGACTGGTATCTTACATAGTCTAAATTTAAAGCCGATATTTAAAAATATTTTAAAATAAAAAAAAATATTTATCACTTCCTACATTTATATGCCGAGGTTATTAGAAACAGATGAATTCTACACTTCATCTGCTTCGATGGCCCGCTAGGGCTAAGGGAACTTTCCTACTATTACTTACTGATATGAATTAATAATCCAATGTTACATGTTTACATGTGAGGGTGCATGTGTGTGTGTGATAGTGTGTGTTGTGTGTGTTGTGTGTTAGTGTTGTGTGTGCTGTGTGTTTTGTGTGTTGTGTAAGTGTTGTGTGTGTGTGTGTGTTTGTGTGTTTTTGTGTCTGTTGTGTGTTAGTATGTGTGTTTGTTTCGTTGTGACACTTCTCAAGGGCTGTATCTTTTACTCAAAATCTTGTTTATATATTTTTGTAATGGCTGCAATAGTAAAAAAAAAAAAACACTGCTGGGATGGTTTCGTGTGTGTCTCTCTTCATCTATCACTGTGTTTTTGTTGTGACACATCTCGAGATCATCTTGCCTTTCACAGCCAACATAGAGAGTGGGTGGTACCGGATTAAAAATAAAAAAAAAAAACTAACACGTGACCCTAATCTTCCCTTTTGTGACGGTTTGGATGGTTTGTGACGTATGTAAGACACGTGTTTGGATGATTTGTGACGTATATAAGACACGTGTTTGGATGGTTTGTGACGTATATCACTGGCGGCGGAGCAGGAGGGTGGGGGGGCAGCGCCCCCTAAAATTCTTTAAGGTGGTGGCGCCCCCTTGAATTTCCAGTCTGCCCCCCCCCACAATTGTAACTTTGTTTAACTTTGTTTAATTTTGTAATTCATTTTAGTTTATATGTATCATTTTCATTTTCATAATTCATTTGATTTATTTCTTAAATTTAATATTTGAAAGAAATTATAATTAATTTACATTTTACAGTAATCACATTATTGAGAGTTGTTGTGGCATATTTTAAAACTAGTTGCAAGTACCCGGCTTAGCCCGGGTTTAAAATAAGGTTTTCTGTTTATTTAAGAAGCGTAATTTGACGTTTAATTAAGATTTAAAATAAGACGCGTAAAAAAGGGTTTATTTGCATGCAATAAAAGGGTACATTTATGTTAAAGCAATGTGATACACAACATTTTTGGCAGTTCCTCTCTCTCTCTCTCTCTCTTTTCCCCTCCCTCCCTCTATCCCTCCCTCCCTCTATCCCTCCCTCCCTCTCTTTCTCCCCTCCCTCTCTCCCTCCCTACCCCTCTCTCTTTCTCCCTCCCTCCCTCTTTCCGTCCCTCCCTCCCCCCCCTCTCTCTCTCTCTCTCTTACTCTCTGTCTCTTTCTCTCTTAGGCATGACTGTAGCAAAAGATGACAATTCCTATTGCATGCAATAAAAGGGTACATTTATGTTAAAGCAATGTGATACACAACATTTTTGGCAGTTCCTCTCTCTCTCTCGCTCTCTCTCTTTTCCCCTCCCTCCCTCTTTCCCTCCCTCCCTCTCTTTTCCCCTCTCTCTCTCCCTCCCTCTCTCCCTCCCTACCCCTCTCTCTTTCTCCCTCTCTCTCTCTCTCTCTCTTACTCTCTCTCTCTCTCTCTTTCTCTCTTAGGCATGACTGTAGCAAAAGATGACAATTCCTATGGATGAAGGAATGGAATGTAATAATGTACTAAGTAATGTGATATTTGGTTCCCCGTACCGATCATATTTATAGTAAGTTAGCTATGTGGGAGAGAAGCTCGTAAAACCTGAAATCGGGGTAAAAGTTTGCCAATTTTCATGTCTTTGATATCCAAAATAATTAATTACAATTAAAGTACCCATTGATATGGAACGAAACCTGTTTAAGAGCCTTCCCCATGTAATTTTGTGTATGTATACCGAATTTCACGTTATTTGGTTGAGTTTTGATCTTGAGTTTTAAGGGAATAGACCGACAGACAGACAGCAAATGCGTCTTATAAGTATAGAGAAGTATTGCCATCTACCAAATGACGGCAAATGTAATTTTTAAAGAAAATACAATTATTATTATCTTTTCATAAATTACTTTTTGTTTATTGAGTTTCCCGTTTCCGGTTTCAGTTTCATGCTCATCATCATTCATGATAATTATCAGTAATTTTCTGATCTAATTTCACTATTAAATTACGAATCAGTTGACGACAGAAGTGCTCAATGTTCATTTTTATTTTTTTTAATATATTATTTTTTTAATAATATCGATTAAATACTTGCTACAGAATTACTATATTCTATTATTGAATTAAGGGGTACAATTTGTCTTTCGGTCATATTTTGTCTTGCCCCCCTTTAAATTTTCAGGGGGATGCGCCTTGAATTTCGGCTAGCCCCCCCCCCCCCCCTTAAAATATTTCGTTCCGCCGCCGGTGATGTGTTTGGATGGTTTGTGACGTATGTAAGACACGTGTTTGGATGGTTTGTGACGTATATAAGACACGTATTTAAATCTCATTTCGTGAACTCATTGACAGAAAATATTAAATCATTAATTAGAACTATAATTTTCTGTAAATGGCGATTAAAATTGCAGTTAAAGTCGTAAATTATGCCTTAAAAATATGCTGTTAAAGGCAATGTTTATTAAATATACCCTAAGATAGTAAAAAAAGCTGAAATATGAATTTATGTGACAAAAATATCGTCATAATACATTCAAAGTAAGTACAATATAACTTAAATCGCATATGAATTAAATATACTACTAAATAATAATAAAAATAACA
Source organism: Bulinus truncatus (assembly GCA_021962125.1). NCBI lineage: Eukaryota > Metazoa > Mollusca > Gastropoda > Planorbidae > Bulinus > Bulinus truncatus. The sequence goes on from JAGDYQ010000034.1 coordinate 6,889,226, forward strand.
TTTTTCATAAAAAATACGAGCTCTAGTTTTTACCAGTATTATTAGAGGCTTCCAGCTGTAGCATTGATTGTTTTTGACGTGTGGCGGGAAAATGTCGACAGGAAAACTTAGAACTTGACATTTGCAGTTTTTTTCTGTCTTCAAATATGATAGATATATGTTATACAAATACGAAGAATGTTACAGTTTTACTAAGAAATACATGGTTTAATTTTGTCTAAAATTAATTTACCACTGACCATTCTTCTTTCTTCTGGACTTAGTCCGATGTCAAAAAGTACCACAGAGAAATTTGCAAGACGAGGGTAGACAACTTGATGGAGACTTTTAAACATGGCCTGCATCTCGTGATAGTGATTGGACGAGCTGGCTGACGTTATGATGACGTCACTCTCAGAAATATTCTTAGACATTGACAGAATCAGGTCTCGCTGGGCTGGAGACAGTGTCAGTTTACCAGACTTGAAAAGGTCACCTATTCTCAACCCGGGGTCAAGGCTGATTTTTTGTGGGCAGGAATTGTCGGAGCATCCATGCACTGTTTTCAATGTTAATAAAAATGTGTATCTATCTGTCTATCTATCTATCTATCTATCTATCTATATATCTATCTATCTATCTATCTATCTATCTATCTATCTATCTATCTATCTATTTATCTATCTATCTATCTATCTATCTATCTATCTATCTATCTATCTATCTATCTATCTATCTATCTATCTATCTGTCTGTCTGTCTGTATGTCTGTCTGTCTATCTATATGTCTGTCTGTCTAGCAAAACAGTCTATCTGTCTGTCCAAATTATGCTGAAGTGTGCAGCAAATAATATTAAGTTTTAAGAAATAAAAAAACGAAACATTTAAAACTCAAAATATTTTAACAAATTATCATGACTAAGATAAAATGTGGGCGCCATATAACTACGTCTACACTATGTTTATTTCATGGACTCAAAATGATTCAAAATAGTATTATCATGTTAAATGTACATGCATGAAAAAAATTACGTGTTATGACTCAAAGAAAACAGGTCTGAAATTAAGTTATAAGGCAGACGAACAAAGAAAACAGGTCTGAAATTAAGTTATAAGGCAGACAAACAAAGAAAACAGGTCTGAAATTAAGTTATAAGGCAGACAAACAAAGAAAACAGGTCTGAAATTAAGTTATAAGGCAGACCAACAAAGAAAACAGGTCTGAAATTAAGTTATAAGGCAGACCAACAAAGAAAACAGGTCTGAAATTAAGTTTTAAGGCAGACCAACAAAGTAAACAGGTCTGAAATTAAGTTATAAGGCAGACCAACAAAGAAAACTGACAAAAAAAAAGTGAAATTAATTATAATAATAAGAGTTTATAAAATACCCTCATGCGCGCAGTTTGTTGTTTTCAGATATTCTAATTGTATTTCTTCATTTCGTGGAACACCCAATGTAGCAGTAAGTGCGTTGTATTGGACGCCATACGAGAGAAGCGCCGCTCTAACATATTCGTGACACCAGGCTATCTAAGCCGGATGAGGGATATGAACCAAAGCACTCTCATAAGTACTTCGTCAAGTGATACTAGAGTTTTTATTTATTTTTTTGTTGAATAGGAACAACGATCCAAACACCCACCCGAGATCTGTGTTTAACAACAGTTTCAGTTTACAAATATAATAATTTATAATGTATTAAACTAGTTGTATTCATGTATTGCCAGGTGAATCTAGGTTCCATTTTCCACATCACCCCCCACCCCTTCTCATCATTGTAACTTTATTATTTTTTTTTTACTGACAACTAATTATATATTTCATTTAACATTGTTTTACTAAGTCAATAAATAGAACAAAAAGCCCCAACATGTAAAGGCTTAAATTAATGAATGAAAACTAAAAATCGCAAGGCGAGTAGTAATAATGACACTACTTACACTCTTCTAATCATTTTAACCGTTTTTTTTTATTTTACTTAGGTTGTATGAAAAAAAAAGTTTTCCTTAAGCCCCTAAGGGATTGTTTGGGCAGATGATGTGTACAATTCACTTAATTAAAGATGGGTCCACTTGTGGCACTTTAACGAACTTTCACTAGGACCTGAAAAAACTGCCTTGGTTCACACTGAGGATCGATCACAGGACTTTCAGATCGACAAACGACCATCCTCGGGGCGCTGAAATAGTAATCTTGAAAACAATATTCAGCCATTAGACCAGACACGAGCAATTTACGGGCCGCAAACAAGTACGACCCGTTGAGCAGTACATTCCCCTCCGTTCATTTACATCGATAACGTTTACATTTAATTTTTGTTAGTTCATATAAAATATTATAAACATTCCAGTCGTCCACACTTGGTCCGGATCTTCAATCAAATTTACGAACCCACGGTGACCCTTCCGTGGTTATAAATCTACATCTGTGATCTTTCGTGGACACATATCGAGGAATGTACAAGCACACATATAAGCTGCTGTCACAACCCCATCGGAAAATCTCGTAGTCTAGTCATTGGCGAGAGGTTCACCCAGGTCCCCGTAGGTTGAACATACACATTAATATTTATACATACAACATATACAAATCAATAACTCTTGATAAATTATCAAATAACTTTAATACCACTTATAAATTACGCTCTTGTGGTCTGGTTCGCTGGTCTGGATCACTGGACTGCTCTGGGGTCTGGTTCACTGGTAGGATCAATGGACTGCTCTGGGGACTGGTCTGGATCACTGGACTGCTCTGGCTGCTGGGTTCTCCATGCTTGCCACCATTGTAAAGGTTTTAAAGTTGATGTTATGGGGGTCTGACTGCAGTTGCAGTTAGACTGAACTTGGAGGCGTACTGTGGTAGCGTGTCTCTTATTCCGCACACAAACAATTCTTGAATTAATGCTCAACTCAATGTTGCTGATTCATTGGTACATTTATTTGACAAACACATTAATGTAGTAAATATGTTAAATGATAAAGGCACGTCTTATAAAGATCAAATAATATCCATGAGTTGCTACGTGAAAGTAAATATATTAACTTCTTCCAGAGTTAATAACATGTCTTATATCTTCATAATCTAAACAGCAACTAATATATTAACTTCTTCTAGAGTTAATCTACAAAGTACATCTTATATGTTCATGAACTAGAAAGCAACTTCTCAATCTACCAAGCTTGTCTCTAAGCAACTTAATATGACGTCAACTAGAAAAAACTACGTCACATAGTAAATATTACACATAAACATAATTCATAGTGCGGTGCGCAAACTCAAGATTAATAAAAATAGATTTATGAATATCTGCACCAATCCTTCGTACTCTACATCTCCCCTCCCCTCAAAAATGTGCAACATTTAAATATCATCCATCATTATTTAACTATCAACTTCATAAGAATATTCAATAATAATCCATAGAACTCAACAACATTATATAGTATTCAATAATAATCAATGGTTCTCAATACGTAATAATAGTCAATAGTATTCAAAATCATTCAATAATAATAATCAATGGTTTTTTTTTTAAATACTCAACATAATAATACTCAATGTTATTCAATGATACTCAATATGTAATAATATACAATAGTATTCAAAACTCATTCAATAATAATGTTCAAAGTGAACAAACCAATTCTATCATATGCCAATTATCAATTTAACCACTATAAATAATACATACTCAAAAAAAAATTTTTATGTTAGTACCACTAGTATATGTGTCTTATAAATTTTATTTTCATTTACCAGTGCCATAACCCTATCAAACAATTCTCCAAGCCATACAATCAATCTAATATATACTGTGTTTTATTGTGCCAGTATATATGCATAGTTGTCATGTGCCATCATTATAATATAAGTTCATATATGTTTTACCATATGCCAATATTCATGTACCTATTACATTCATCTAAGTCTTGTTTCTGTTTTATTTTATTACATGTGTGTTTCCTGTCAAATAATGTGCCTCTTGATTGTCCGTGTTCTCTCATCTTGCCTTTACAAATATTTCTTAATTTAAAGCACTCTTCTTTTTCATGACCAAGCTTCTTGCAAAAACTACATTGAGGTTTATTCAAATAATCATTATGTTTATTTATTTTATAATCTTTTCTTACTCTGTATGCCTTCCAATCTATATGACTAGTCCTATTGTGTACCTGTCTGTTTCTATGGACATTCTGTGGTTGTTGTCTATTTCTGTTGTTTAAATTGTGTGTATGTCTATTACTATATGTCTCCTGTGGTTGTTGTCTATTTCTAATATTTTTCACATATGTACCACTATCCTGTTTATTTCTAAAGGGACAAAAATTTTGTTTGTGACCAAAATTATGACAGTTGTAGCATTTTATATGTTTAAATTTAATGGAGCATCTATTTGCTTTGTGATTATGACTATTACAATAAAAACATACTGGTTTGTGTCTATGTGCTGACTTTGTTTTACTTTATTTACTGGTGTGTGTAATAACTGAGATTGAGTGAATTTTCTTAAATTTTGCATCTGTATGTTGTTCATTTTCTTTTGAAGTTTTGTCCATTGATGTTTCATTTAGGTCTCTAACAATATGCATGGAGTTTAAATGTACTTGATTGTTATCTTTACTTATTACTTGTGCATCTAACTTCTCTATTATTGTTAGTGTAGTGTTGGACTGTTCAGTTACATAAGTTGTTATATGTTGTTCAAATTTTTCAAATTTTTTTATCAATGTTTGTAAACTTTGAGTCAATGTTTGTATTTGTTGACTTTGTTCTTGTATGATTCTTCTTAATGTATTATTATCATTTTGCTGTTTTAAATCAAAGGTGCTAGCATGATCATTGTCTTGTTGATCTATTATCATATTTGTATTTGAGTCTATTATCATAATCTGATTATTATCCCTTACTTTCACATCACTGTTTTCTAATGTGTTAACATTATGTTTAGATACTTTACAACCATTATTTTCTAAATGATTAAATAACTGTCTTACAGAGTCAAGTTCAGCATTACATCTGTTACATTCATATGTTGTTATGTCTAAGTTTGCATTTATCAATAAAGTAAAGTCATTGCGATTTATTAACTTACTGTTATATAATATATTTATGCCATGTTCATAATCACCACACAAATCATTACTCAAATGCTCAAATAGTGCATTCTTAGAGTCAAATTCATGACCACAGTTATCACAAATTAATTTATGCAATGTCTTGTTTAACTCTTTTATTTCTTTAATTTCTACTTCTACCTGCAATCTTAGTTTTTCTCTCTCTAATTCTATCTTGGCTCTTTCCCTATCATTTTCTCTATCTAACCTTTCCCTCTCTAAATTGGCAAGTTCAAGTTCCCTTTCTTTATTAATTATCCTTTCTTCCCTGTCCAACCTTTCTTTAGTTAATTTCTCTTCTTTTTCAATGTTTTCTTTAATAAATTGTAGGAGTTTCTCTCCTGTTAGACCATATTTTTCACCTCTCCTCTCATATGCTTCCCATAAATTTTCTTCTATATTTTTAACCTCCATATTTATGATTTAAGAAACCCTTCAATGATCAATTAACAATTTCTAATATTCAAATAGATTTCAACAATATTGGAGAAGAAGGAAAAAATTTCACTGGCACTGGTATATACAATTGGCACTATTTAAAATATCTCATATATCAATCAATGTTTACATAAATAAATGTCCTATATTATATGTATGGGATTGGGATTCAGTGTCCAAAATAATAAATAAATAGAAAATATTTATGAAAATGTATATATTTATAAATTTCACACTACAGGACAAACAATAACTGAATCAGCTTCCTATTAGATGATAGTGAACAGTAGAATACAATGTATGTAAACAAAACGCAGACGTACACTAGACTGAGTTAAATTTAATTACGACTAAATATATACAAACAAATAGAACAATAAATAAACAAACTGCTCAAAAACAACTAAACATTTAAATGATATCAGTATTTTAAGTGGATCCAAATATTATTAAATAATTATCAATTACACTATTGAGTGCAATAGATCCAGATAAAACACTAGCATACCCCTGATAGAACCCAAAACTAGCTAGCCTATATTTGGGTCGCCGCCCTTCCTCCCTTTTTATAACGAATAAACAGATGTGGACACTGAAATATTAACTATATGGGGAAAAAATAAAAATAATAAAATAGTACGTTACAATTTGATGTTTCTTCTGTTTGTATAAAGGCACCACAACACTCCTAGGCGGCCATCTTGAATCTGTGACCTTGACTCCTCTTCCGTAGTTCCGAATTAGATGAATGAAAGTGTCAAACCTTGACCTTGATCCTATGCCGTGGGAAATTTTCAATAATAAATGAAATCTATTCGAAATGGTATTCGAGATAGATGCAGAACTGACCGGACCGTAGAGTATTTATCGTAGTCAGTGTTTGAGACTTGGTCTCAGTCTGCCATTGAGATAAGATAAGATCTCAATTATTTTTCTTGTGTGCAGCACGCTGGTTCTCTGTGCTGGTTCTCCTCTGGGCTGCAAATTGGTAACAGTTTACTGGTCTGGATAACTGGACTGCTCTTGTGGTCTGGTTCGCTGGTCTGGATCACTGGACTGCTCTGGGGTCTGGTTCACTGGTAGGATCAATGGACTGCTCTGGGGACTGGTCTGGATCACTGGACTGCTCTGGCTGCTGGGTTCTCCATGCTTGCCACCATTGTAAAGGTTTTAAAGTTGATGTTATGGGGGTCTGACTGCAGTTGCAGTTAGACTGAACTTGGAGGCGTACTGTGGTAGCGTGTCTCTTATTCCGCACACAAACAATTCTTGAATTAATGCTCAACTCAATGTTGCTGATTCATTGGTACATTTATTTGACAAACACATTAATGTAGTAAATATGTTAAATGATAAAGGCACGTCTTATAAAGATCAAATAATATCCATGAGTTGCTACGTGAAAGTAAATATATTAACTTCTTCCAGAGTTAATAACATGTCTTATATCTTCATAATCTAAACAGCAACTAATATATTAACTTCTTCTAGAGTTAATCTACAAAGTACATCTTATATGTTCATGAACTAGAAAGCAACTTCTCAATCTACCAAGCTTGTCTCTAAGCAACTTAATATGACGTCAACTAGAAAAAACTACGTCACATAGTAAATATTACACATAAACATAATTCATAGTGCGGTGCGCAAACTCAAGATTAATAAAAATAGATTTATGAATATCTGCACCAATCCTTCGTACTCTACAGAAACTAAAAGAAAAAAATTACAATTCAAAGAAAAAAATTCCGATCTTAAAAAAAGGCATTAAATTATATCTAACCAATAAAAAGAAAATTAAGTCTGGCAGCTCAAGGCATCCAAAGAATTAACTAAAAATCTGTAAACAATAAGTTAACAAGTTGCTGAATGTACCGGTCTGTACATGATAGGTCAAAGTTCAACTTTGCATACCATGTATTTTCTCCCAAAATGTCAGCCTGTTATTTTGTTTGATCGCTTATTTAAAAAAAACAATTACAGTAATTAAAATGATTGATAGGGCAGAGTATGCTACGCCGCGGGATGACTAGTATAAATTAATACAATTTTAAATATAATGAGTGTCCATATAGCCTAGATATATAGATTTTTTTTTTATTTATCAGCTAAAGTGAAGACTTATTCATTTCATTATATTTCTTTCTCTCACGCTTTTAACTTTCACACAAAGTGAAAATTTATACAAAGCATTTAAAAAATAAAATAAAGAAAAGCTCTTCTCACATGTATTGATGTCATCACATGACGTATTGAGGACCACTTTCCTCATATCTGATGCGTCATTCAATCGTTTTGATAGTAAGTATGTCAGCTCATCGACACTTGACTTTACATTACTGATCTTCTCTTCATCAACGGGATTTTCTGTGGCTGAAATACAAACAGTGATTGAGGATATACAGCAGGGAAGGGTGTGGGGTGGGGGGGGGGGTAGAGAGATGAGTAGCGGGATGGAAGGGCCCGAACCTCAGAGTTTCTCTGGGGCCCTGATTTTACTTGTTGCGGCGCATAATGACTCAGTTGTTTATCTTTACAAGACAACAAACTAACACGGTTTAGTGACGATCAGTTCAAACAATTTATATTCAACTTCCTATACTTTTAAGGTATTCAGATTTTCAAAAAAACCCACATAATGAAGTATGTTGGATATTTCAAAAGCCCTAGACAGGCAGTTTACAAACCCGGAACTCGCGACACCAAATAACTGTCATTTGCGGTTATCTAAGGTGGTCAGCATTGAAGATATTACCCTACATCACTGATTTGGTCTGTAATGAAATCATTACCTTATGATACTGAGTATGTCTGTAATGAAATCATTACCTTATAATACTGAGTTGGTATGTAATGAAATCATTACCTTATAATACTGAGTTGGTCTGTATCGAAATCATTACCTTATGATACTGAGTATGTCTGTAATGAAATCATTACCTTATAATACTGAGTTGGTCTGTAATGAAATCATTACCTCACATCACTGAGATCTATTTAATGACTTTCTTTGTTAAAACAGAATTCACATGTTGAATTTACAAACAGAATGACGTCATTGTACATTAATTATGTTTATTTTTCAAGAATTCGTCTGAAGCTAATTCTAACTATTATAAATTAGTGCATTTCTTATACAAGCTATGAATCTTCTGCAATATATGTTGTATGTGGTATGATGTATGTTGTGTGTTGTATGTTACATGTTGTATTATGTATGTTGTATGATGTATGTTGTGTGTTATATGTTGTATGTTGTATGATTATCTTGTATGATGTCTGTTTTGTGGCGTATGTTGTATGATGTATGTTGTAAGGTTTGTGTTGTATGTTGTATGTAGTATGATTAATGATGTATGTTGTATTTTATATGTTATGTGTTGTATGTTATATGTTGTATGATACTTATTTTTTAAATTTTTTGTTTGAATCAGGAAAACAATAGTTCACTCTCTCTCTCTTTTGCATATTTTCTTTATGCTGTGTCAAACATTTCAGATTATCAGAATCAATTTTATCATCAGAACTTGTCCTGACCTCGTGAAGAGCGGGAAACGAGTCCACTTCTCCGTTACCAGCTCCCATTGGCCAAAATTTTAATTTGCCATGATACAATTAACCTAATCTTGAATGTAACACATAAAACCTTTAAAACGTAAGTTGCGACAATTAGAAACAGACTATATTTCTGCTGAGCATGTCCATTCACGTGGCATTTTTTATTCATGTAAACAGCCTAAACAGGTAAAAATCTATCATTGAGAAAGAAAATTGCAGTTCATGTTTTAGTATATACGGTATAGAGTTTTCTCCTTAAATAAAGTAACATGCTGCTGCCCATTTCTACACACATTTGAGACATAATTGCAATATCAGTTGATTCATCGACTTGTAAAGCACAATAATGTTATATTGGCCATATCAGATGGTCCATCAACGTGTAAAGAGATGGTCTGTCAGTATTGAAGTACAGGATGTTACATCCATAAAATGTTCTCCGCTGAAATGGTGAGAATACAACGATGGAGAATGTTGATGTTGTATCAATGAAAAAGTCAGTTGAGATATGTAATATATTACTGCGCGACGGATAGTTGAAATCACGACTTTTCAAAATTGAAATGCAATGTACAAAAATTGTCATTATTAAAGAACATGATATTACATCAGATGTATTCTCACATTTCATTTGTAAACAATACAATTTGATAAAACATTATCTGTAAAACAATTCTCACTGGTTGAAATGACGGAATCATCATGGACGAGGTATGTCGTACGGTGACGTAATCCAATGAAGATGACGACAGTCGCGATAAATCCCGTTGCCAGGTAAACATATTTTCCTGTTGATTTTTGAAAAAAAGAAAAATAAATAACCGGAATGGACTATGGATGTCACAAAGTCTAATGATCTCTAAATAGTACTCATATTTGCCCTCCCCTCCCTATAACTAGTACTCATATTTGCCCTCCCCTCCCTATAACTAGTACTCATATTTGCCCTCCCCTCCCTCTAACTAGCACTCATATTTGCCCTCCCCTCCCTCTAACTAGCACTCATACTTGCCCTCCCCTCCCTCTAGCTAGCACTCATATTTGCCTTCCCCTCCCTCTAACTAGCACTCATATTTGCCCCTCCCCTCCGTATAACTAGCACTCATATTGGCCCCTTCCCTCCTCCGTAGCAGACCCTAATACCGGTGACGACATCATTATTTTATTTTTTCCTCCACCACGTACAACATTTCAAGAGTCTATTACCGTATATTGGATTCAGTAACAGCAATTAAGTTTATAATTCCTTCATTTAGTTACTTGTGCGAAAATAAAAAAAAAAATTATTCATTAATTTAGAAACATTGTTTTCGATGTTAAACTCTGTCCTTTGTCTCAGTGTAATGTATAAAGTCGAATTCCCACATTTGATAATGACGGATTTGCTATTAATTTTTTTTTAACATCTCTATAAAATTAAGCTTGCTGAGTCGGTATAAATCCCATGTCATTTTAGGCTAGTCATTTAATAATAAGGTTATATTTATATATATATATATATATATATATATATATATATATATAGCTAATTTGGTCTGTTTAAGAGTAACTTCTTAGATATCTTGGACTATGTTCTATATAAGAGCTTTATTAGTATAAAATAAAACATTACTTAAAACATCACAATGATTAGCTTGACGCGATATAAAGAAATAAGTGGCGACTAAATATTGTTGCAATTGAAAGCATGTTGTGTATACAGTTTAACTGAGAATAACAAAAGGCATAGTAATACCTTACTTAGTCTAATGAGTGTATCGTCAAAACTCACAATAGTGTAATATGCATTTGTTAAAACTCACTAAAGTGTAATAAGCATTTGTTAAAACTCACTAAAGTGTAATAAGCATTAACTCACTAAAGTGTAATATGCATTTTTTAAAACTCACTAAAGTGTAACATGTATTTTTTAAAACTCATTAAAGTGTAACATGCATTTGTTAAAACTCACTATAGTGTAATATGCATTTGTTAAAACTCACTATTGTGTAATATGCATTTTTTAAAACTCATAGTGTAATATGCATTTGTTAAAACTCACTAAAGTGTAATATGCATTTGTTAAAACTCACTATAGTGTAATATGCAGAGGTCAAAACTCACTGTAGTGTAATATGCAGGGGTAAAATAATTCTTTACTGTAATATGCAGGGCGGGTTACTTTTAGGCCTAACAAAAAAAGGGCATGGTGATTTCGCGAAAAAAATTGACCAAATGTGAAATGTATAATGTCCTCTCACAATTCACATGCTATGTCTGTTTCCTGAAGATGCAGTGAGAAGTCAATCAAATTTTTTTTTAAAGAAAGACCGCTAATTTACATAAATATAATCAATAAATTAATTTAAGCTTTTTTGATTTCTAAAAAAAATGTTTCCTTGCCATTCTTCACATGTGTGTAGTACAAACAGTACAACGACCTACATAGTGGATCTAGATCAGTTCAAGATAGGCAGCCATCTCGCTTAACAGATATACATCACCCACCTTAATTAATATTTTTTTGCTTGTGCAACTCACATAACTGCACCCTAGCAGATTCACACACATACACACATACCATACACAATAAACACACATACACGTATACCATACACACATACGATACACACACATGCAGAGATACGATTCACACAAGTTTAGGTAAGACATCATTAAATTATCGAAATATTTTTTGTTCTAAGACCAATTTTCAACAATGAAAACAGTTTTGCCCCTCCCCCCCCCCCCGGTCAAAGTTGTCTAGATCCGCCCATGCACACATACATACCTTTCGCACACATACATGCATCGTTTCATTAAGACACAGGTAACACGTTTTATGGGCTAGATCAGTGGTTCCCAAACTTTTTTGACCCACGGACACCTTTTTATAATCAAAACTTGCCCACGGACCCCCAAGTGAAAAAGCTACAAAATACATAGGATATTTTTTTTCTTTAATCAATTGAATTGTGTCGCAAATCACATTGTCTTTGCTTTCCATGAATATCAACACAGAATCAAAGAGCGCATACAATTTGATTTAAACATGCACCTTTAGATAACGAACGTACTTCTGTGTGAAGTAGTAAACGGTTATTGTCTTCGTCATTTTTCAAACAAAGTTGAGAAAATATCTCATTTAAGGCATTCCTTTTGATTTTATTAACTGCTCGAATGACTTAATCTAGTGATCCATGCAAACATTCACTAAGATTTTTTGCGACAAAATGATGTCGATGAATGACTCTATGTACTGAAAATACATTTGGTACAGCTTGTTTTAAGTATGCCAGAAAGTCTCGGTATCTTCCTACCCTTGCCGGAGCACCATCAGTAGCAATATAGATGATATTATTCAAGGGTAAAGCTTTTACATTGAAACATCTTTTTAATTCAGTAAATAACGTTTCACCTTTTGTACCGGTTTTCGAACATTTAGCAAAATTTTTCTTCTTAACAAATCTTACATAAGCTAAAATTAAAGCTTCGGTTCCTGGTAAAGTGAACCAGTGCCGTTGCAAGCTCAACTCGCGCTAGGGGTACAATACCTTTTAATACCTTTTTTTAGCGCCCCATCCCCTATTCGAAAACCATATAATATATGATAAATATACAATTTGGCTCCCTTTGTCAGTAGCGCCCGGGGCATGGTGCCCACCTGCCCACCCCTCACTACACCTCTGAAGTGAACTCGTCAAGCTGTATAGAAAATTCAGATGTTTTTAAGTGATCACATAAAGAATTTTCAACGGACTGAGCCATTTCGTTAATCTTTCTTTGTACTGTAATATTACTAAGTGTAATTCTTTTTATGATGTCGAAATGTGGTTTGTGCAAAACTGTATGTATTACACAACTGGTAAAATAAGTTCTTCAGCAATAATATGCCGCTTTCTGGACTCTGCAATTGATAAGCATGCAGTCATCATCATCTTGCTTAGATATTGTCCTAATGAATTGTTGCAGTGACTCTTCTCGGCCTTTTGGCTAATCTTAAAGTGTAGTATCTGCACTGTAATAGATCTTAGCCATGTGGCTAACCTGGTCTAGAAGCCATACCATAGTCTGTGGGTAAAAGATAATTGGGGTTCTCTTGGCCAGGAAAAAAACTTTTAGCGACGGTGGTGGTACTGTGGTCAATGAGGACAATCCGAGACAATGGTATTCACACCCTTCTACTCTGTCCCACTCAAGCACACCATTGCAGCGTCCTATTTCTGGCGTTTAGTCAGGCTAATTACACTCTCCCCTCTGCCCGAGTGACAGGAAAAAAAAAACAACCTTGCATTGCCATTCTGGCCAATCAGCAGTACACACACCGTGCTGGTCTGGTCAGTCCATGCATGTCTTAATAACCGTTTTCTATGCCGTGCCGATAGATTGTGGGGAAACAACATAAAGTTTGATGACGCCACTTCCGCATACTACGGTGCCCAAAGCTAGACTGAAGTAATTGTACTCCTCCTGAGTTCACCATTATATGTCAATTCATGTTCATGCAGTTATACTAAAGAATTAAATATTACTATTGTTAATTTCAACCGGCGTCAACTTAGTATATTTTAGTGTTGTTCACTGTTGTTGGAACATCTACTAGAAGTTTATAAAAGAACCTCGCAATATAAATGGATAATAAATTTACTATTTTATATTTAACCTATCACGGACCCCCTGGAGCTGTTCAGGGACCCCCAAATGAATTTTAATTTTCCACGGACCCCCTGGATGGTACCACGGACCCCTGGGGGTCCGTAGGGACCACTTTGGGAACCACTGGGCTAGATCTAGACAGGTCACAGCATACCTGCATAGTTGATAAATTACACCCCAATCTGAGTGTTTACATTGTTGAGCGGCTGAAGCCTAGCACTATTTATATTATAAAATAAAATTACAACTATACAAATATCTAGGTTCAGTCTATTTATTACTAATTTTACACAATATAAAATGTTATTGAACATTTTTGTACACTATAAACTGTTTTTTTTTTTTGCACAATATGAAGTAATTTTGTCCTTCGAACTCAGAGACGTATTATTAAAACAAAAATATATACATATTGAAACCATTATAATTACGTATACTTACGTATAATTACGTATAATTATAATGGTTTAAACATGTATATATTTTCGTTTAAATAATACCTCTCTGAGTTCGAAGGAATTACACAATTAGTTCTATCAATACTACTCTGTTTATTTTTAAAATTGCAACATTACGCCGTATATTATGTATTTCGTTTTTCAACACAATAAATATATTTCGTTTAAGTATTTCCTAATTGGAGATTTATAAAAACAAAAAAATCCATCAGTCGCTAAAAACTAAAGGATTACCTTTGTATAAAATATTCATAGTCAATCTCGTATATAAAAAAAAAAGAAGATCGAAACGCTTTTACAGTATATCCAATGGATGAATAGAATTAAAATACAACCGAAGACAATACGACCACAACTGTGAGGCTTTACTTAACGGACAACCTGCGCATTGTCTCCCCTTTCATTCTACTGAGCAGACACAAAACTTTTTGACTTAGAGTCGTCCGGAAGAAACGTGCACGGAAATAGACTGTCGAGTTTGTCGAACTCCTCTTAAGTCGTGCCGGTCGAGATGACCTCAGCGGTTCTCACTCTTTGGTAATTGATTTGTTTTAAAAGGTCCAACCCGTGGCATCAGTCAACGGTCTTATTAGTAGTATTATGTCTTCAATCCACCAAGGCCGTTCTTCATTATCATTGTCACCGTTATAATATAACAAAAAATAAATATAATGTTAATACAAAGTTAGCTACAAGCAATATTTCAATGCTCCGTCAGGACTACTGTATGGGGTGGGGCCGGTGGTCATTTCAAACACAAGGGCCTTACCACGGTCGCTTCAATCATCTGCTGTAAAAAAAAACATGGACGTATAGGGGCTGAGTCTGTCAGCTGGCGGCAATCCTGGCCCAACCTATGCAAACTGCCCCCCCCCCCCCCACAATTGATAAAAAGTACGATCTGTGTTTTTATGTTACAATGAAGCAGTCGAAAAGACTCATACATCCGGCATACATCTGGCATACATCCGGCATACATCCGGCATACATCTGGCATACATCCGGCATACATCCGGTATACATCTGGCATACATACGGCATAATCCGGCATACATCTGGCATACATCCGGCATACATCCAGCATACATCCGGCAAACATCCGGCATACATAGCGTTCATGGAATTATGAGAAGAAATATTATTGGTAAAGAACTTAAAACTTTTAGGAATAATGTCGTTGTCTACTTATGTAACATAATAGACCAGAGGTGGGCAAACTTTTTCTATGGAGGACCACATTGAAAACTTGATTGTTATCGGCGGGCCGCATACATATTTTGTCTACTTCAGTCACAAATTACAACGTATGAAAATATGTTCTAATGATAATAACCATGTATTTGTCATTTTATTTCACATTCACACTCTATTACATTACATTTTAAAAAAAACGACTTAAATCTGCTCTGTGCTAATTTGGTAATAAGACTTTACTATTCATATTAATTCAACTTAAGTTTATGTTACCTGTCATAATAATAATGAAGACACATGAACATAATTTACATACAAGCAGACCACAGAGTACATTAATAATTAATGAGAAGTTTGTAACTGTTCACAATTTCGCATGATGTTTGTGAACTGTATAACCAGTTTACTGGTTGTGATTTGAATGACAGCATGTAAATTGAAGTCACCCAACATCGATTAGTTCTTAGACTTATTTTCATACAAGAAAACGTTTGCTAAAAAATGTATATGAACCCAAATAATGACAAAAGCTTGGCAGCGAAGTTTTTTAGGTGTGGAAATGCCACTGCTGGCAAATATACTTAAAACTCCAGCAAAAGGCCTGGCTTGAACTTCTTTTTTTCGAGTCATAAAAACGAATTTAATATCCTTAGATTCGAATCAAGTAGGCGGAATAAGTTACCATCGACAGAGGATCGTAACATGAACACGGGCTGCATCATATACTCTGACGGGCCGCATGCGACCCGCTGGCCGTAGTTTGCCCACCCTTGTAATAGACTAATTGTAAAATGATAGAGTGATAGTAAAATATTCTTTTACTACTGTTTTATGAAATAGATTTAATACGCTTTTTTAAGAACGCTCTGTCGTTTTGTATACATGCACTTGTATCTATAATAAATCTATGAATATACAGGGCCGGATTTACAGGTAGGCCGACTAGGCCGTGGCCTAACCCTCCCCCGTCCCGAGAAATAAGGGGCCCCAAAATGTTGAGTAGTTTACAAAAATTAAATAATAATAGTTCCAGCAATATTTTTTTATTTTTCAAAATGGGGCCTCAAATTTTTGTTGCTCTAGGTCCCCTACAATTGTAAATCCGGCCCTGTATATATATAACTGGATGGAATTTTGTAATCAAATTTCGACCCACTTCCCATCACTCAATTTCTTTGAAATTTTGCATACTTGCTTGCTTCTGATGACAGTACAATATTCAATAATTAGGTAAATTATTTTTTTTTCATAGTGCTCAATTTAGCCTTTCATATTTACACACCCAGACAGAGCCTCACAATGTTAAAAACTATGACCGCGTTTCAATTTCTATTTTTAACATAGAATAGAATCTTACACATACATTATTTTATATGCTAATGTTTGGGGAAGGCACTTTATCTCCACTGTATTAACCAATCACAGCCTACTTTCCAATACAGGATGTCGCAGGGAGAATCAAACCACTAAAAAGTAGAAAATGTTACTTTCTAGTGCATTTTATACTATATTTGAAAAAAAAAAAACAGCGTGTTCTTAGCGCATATTCGAGAAGTCGAATGCGCTATTGTCCCCGTTTTGTCCGTCTGTCTGTCACCACCCTAGATCTCAGCAAGCATAAGTCCTAGACCCATAATGTATATACTTTTTTGTAGGTCTTGGCCTGCCATTCCTGCATCAAAAGTCCATTTCGCAATCTGACCTCTGAGGGCTGGGTATCAGTGTTTCTTAGGGTACCGTTTTTTACTATATAAGCTATATTAATAATTATGTCATTTTCATGGCCCCTTATACGCTGTGGTGGCGCACCAAATGAATGGGTTATTGAACGGAAGTGAAAAAAGAGGAGACACAGACGGTTGACGAGGAAATAAATAGAGCATTGTTTTTGATACCCCTGTTTTGTTTTTCAGATATATACATTACACAATTGAATTTATAAACATTTCCAAAATTGATAAATATTTACTGAAAGCTAACATACGTACTGATAAATAACACGAAAATGTGCTAACACGTCCTGTGTCCAGATTGGAACAGGCTTAAGATGCTGGTTTTTTAAAATCTCTTTTAATGTTACATTTATATTACTTAGTGAACACCACAGATTATCCGTACATATATATATATATATATATATATATATATATATATATATATATATTAAGAAATTAAGAAAGATAGTAAGAAGCTGATTTGAACTTGCGCGCGCGTCACACCAACTTTCCTCTGTGCTGCATATTGGCAGAGAAAAGTTAGAATTAATTTGATCACTATTGCAATGCATCGTTTTGATATTAACATTGAGAAAATTAATTACTGTTTCAACATATAATCATCGGTTATTAACGTTGACTGATAAAACGTAATTTGTGACTATGAAATGTGCATTAGATAGGTGGCCATAAATTAGCTCCCATATCTTTACCTAATGGTGTTTGGTTTGGTTTCATTGGTTGGTTAGTTGTTTGGTTTGGTTTGGTTGGTTGTTTGGTTTGGTTGGTTGTTTGGTTTGGTTGGTTGTTTGGTTTGGTTGGTTGTTTGGCTTGGTTCGGTTGGAAGTTTGGCTTGATTGGTTGTTTGGTTTGGTTTAATTTGGTTGGTTTAATCGGTTAGTGTTGATGGTAAAACGTTATTGTGACTTATGAAATTATGTCATTTCTGCACATTAGGTAATTAATAAAAGACACAGGAGACTGTTAGTAATAGACCTTCAGCGTCCTCTCGCCCCTCACATGTTAAATGAACAACACACACTCTGACACACCAAACATTCTAGCTGTTGAATGAACAACACACACTCTGACACACCAAACATTCTAGCTGTTGAATGAACAACACACCCTTGACACACCAAACATTCTAACTGTTTAAAGTACAACACACACTCTGACACACCAAACATTCTAGCTGTTGAATGAACAACACACACACTGGCACATCAACCGACCCACATTTAACTACACACATTTCACAACCACACCCACTTATAAACGAATTGTTCAAAGTAAACTGATGTTGTTTTTTTCAATAACTTTTTTTTGCCTTCAGTCGGATTTATTGATATGAATCTATGTAAACTAATCGTATGTCTCTCATGGATATTACTATTTGGAAAATAATAAGTTTGGTATAGCTAAAAACACAAAATTGACTTTAAAAAAAAAGTTAATAACAAATGCCTACTTTAAATCAGACCCAACCCCCACCCCCCTTTGTTCTACTTCCCCATAAACAGAATGATATACTAAAAAAGAAGACTTGTTTACTGTGTTAAACTTTTGAAAGATGGCGTTTCATGAATTAAGGTAATAGTAAAAGCAAACCAAACTTTTCAAAAAATAAAAAAAAATTAAATGAAACAAAATGCAAAAGCGAAATACAACGCATTCATCAAATTAAAACAAACATCCTACATCTTATCCAACATTAAACACAACCTATCAACAACATATCTCGCATAAACATCTAACATCACGTAGGGATGGCAATGTACGGTGTGTTACTGCAGCACGTGGTGTGTTACTGTAGCCCTTGGTGGTGCAGAAGCTAATTAACAATGCATCGACCACCCATGTGAATGTGAACAGTGAACATTTGATTTGACAAGTAGTCTTGGGGTACACCATGAATAAAAAATGAGCTATCAATCTCTTCAGCAGCAGCCCCCTGACCACTACTCCAACACCCTCCTCTCACAAGAAACACCCCCCCCCCACTTTTCACCCATCCCATTTAAGTTATTTAACAAGATATTTCTTGAACCTGATTGGACGAACGTTTCACGACAATGATGCAGTAGAACTAACAACAGGATCTCAAGATGAGACAAAAAAATATGTGTTATAAATTTATAATTTGAAATTGGAATTTTTTTTTTAAGTTTTGCGGCACGCTTTCAAATACACATTCCCTTCACCTATAGAAAATACATATAGTTCACGAAGCCTAATTATATTTTATGGACATGTCTTATAAAGTGGGTGTGTATTATATATATATATATATATATATATATATATATATATATCCGTATATATAAGGACAGCGTGTAAGAGAGAAAGAAAGAAATTAAGAAACCGAACTGAACACGCGCGCGGGTGCTGTATTTGTGCCACACCAACTTGCCTCTGTGCTGCAAAATGGCAGAGAAAAAAAAATAAGTTGATCATTATTGCACTACTTCGTTTTTTTTTGTTTTTTTTTAAAACATTTTGAGAGAATTAATTACTTTGTTTAAACAATAGTCCTAAGTTATTAGCGTTGATGGGTAAAACATAATTTGTCACGCATGAAATGTAGGTCAATTCTGCACATTACGTAGGTGGCATACTAGGTAGATGGCATTAATTAGCACCCATATATTTACCTTATGATTTTTGGTTTTCTTTGGTTTGTTTGGTTTGTTTGGTTATCTGGTTTGGTTGGTTGGTTTGGTTGGACGTTTGGTTTGGTTTGGTTGATCGTTTGGTTTGGTTGGGTTGGTTGGTTAGCATCGATGGGTAAAACGTAATTTGTGACTTATAAAATGAAAGTCATTTCTGTACCTTAGGTGGGTGGCATTAATTAGCACCCATATCTTTACCTAATGGTGTGTTAAAAATGTTTCAAGTGTTACGTTTGAACTCTCGACTTACCGAGCAACGCCGGGTACACAGTTAGTATTTCCTTCAATACATAATCGTCTAGCTCTAGCCCGCGTGTCTCCTTCAGTAAGTTTTCATATCATGCGGTGTATGCGTTGTAACCGTGTGTCTCACATAGGGAGCGACCGATATGCCTTTTTACCGATAATCCGGATACCGATATTTTCCCCCAGCATTTTTGCCGATACCGATATTATGGCGATATTTCTGACACTTCAGTCGCCATTTTGTTTTGTTTTACAACGTGTATCTGTTGGTACACTTCTGTCACCTTAAAAATAATAAAATGGCTTCAGACGACTCGGATTTTAGTTCAAACGATTCCCCTAGTAAAGTTCTCATGAATGGGAGTCAGATGGCAGCCTTTATTCATCAAATCATGAAGATATTGCATTAGTTTCGCCACCGAATGCTAATCTAAGGGGTGGCTCCGGATACGTCTAAGGTACTCCGTATTTTTTTTAACGCACTGGCTACGGCACCAGCAAGTTAGCGTATGAAAGTCACTGACCTATAATCATCAAAAGTTGCAATTTAAAAAAATTATTTTTTAAAATATTTAAATATAGGGTTAGGATTAGGGATAGGGTTAGGGATAGGGAAAGGGATAGGGTTAGGGTGTGGAGCAATATCTATGGCTGGTACTTGGACAAAAATAATACGAGTTCTGTCTTGCTGGTGCCGTAGCAAGTGCGTTTTTAGAGCATTTTCGAAAAAAATGCTCTATTGTCCCCGATTTGTTTGTCTGTCCGTCATCACCCTAGATCTCAACAACCATAAGTCCTAGACCCATGATGCATATATCATTTTGTAGGTCTTGGCCTGCCAAGAAATTACTTTTTCCATTTCGCGATCTGTCCTCTGAGGGCCGTAAAAGGGGGCTTATAAAGTACCGTTTTTTACTATATAAGCTATATTAACAAAGGAGCGCCCTATATCTCAGCAACCATAAGTCCTAGACCCATGATGCATATATCATTTTGTAGGTCTTGGCCTGCCAAGTGTACATCAAAAGTTCATTTCGCGATAGGACCTCTGAGGGCCGGGATTCAGGGCTCCTAAGGGGCTTATATATTATATATATGGCCCCATGCTACATGTTGTACGTTCAATAACACATTCATTTGGTGCGAAATACTGCAGCACGTAGTTTCACCAAGATTTATTAAGAAACTCACCAAATGAAATAGTAAGCTTGTGTTCTGAGTTTAATTGAAAGTATCAGAGCTATGCAACAATTGACGGAGTTTTCGGACGATTAAATGACTACAATTTCGAATGTTTTCAATTATGAGTCCTATTTCAGTAACCACAAACCACTTGTAGTTAGATTTAAGAGAGAATAATTTTTTTTTCAAATATGAAGAAACGTCTTTATAATATTTTTTTTTACAGAGATATGTATTACAAAATTGAATTTATAAACATTTCCAAAATTTACAAATATTTACTGAAAGCTAACAAACGTACCGATACATAACATGAAAAATCGCTAACACGTCCTGTGTCCAGAATGGAAAAGGCTTAATTGCTTGTTTTAATGTAAGTATGAATGTTTATTTTATGCTAATAATTTTTTTTTAAAGGAAAAATATTTTGTTACTATTTTCCTGGGTATTATTTGGTAAAGTATTCATTCTATGATAACTAAATCTGATTTTTCTTAATTTAATTTTATAATTTTCTGTAATGAATCAATAAATAATAATATGTGGTAAAGCCTTGTTTATGTTATCAGCTGATTTTAATTTTCGGCTAAATAAATGAATCACTTATTATAAAGAAAATTATGGAGTATTCTGTCATGTAATTTAAAAAAAATATAAACTTATAATGGTGTTAACTACATTTTTTTATACCTGATAGTCTATATGAATGTAATTCTATTATAATGCAGTATATTTATACACATATTTTGTCTTATCCTTAACTTTAGGGAGCAAACATATATGACTATGGCATTACTGACGATGGACCTCTCAGAGCGATTTTTCGACATCTTCCAGCCAGGGCACCAGGCCTTCATCTTTTCGATGATGATTGACAAGAAACAAGACAATGTTATCTTGAATTTCTTATGCCAGGTAACTATCATTTATAAATAAAATAGCTAGTTACTTCGATAAACCGATTTTCTATAGGTTTCGGAGGTACCGGAAATCACCGTAAAAATGGTGACCGTCTTTGAAGCAGTTGGTAACGGTCGCTCTATCATTTCCCACAGTGTTTTAAATATATGTGATTTTAAACAGTTATACAATCTTTTTTTGTTACAAAAAAGTCTGAAGTGTTTGGAAATTATTGTTCTTTCAAAATTTGGATATTTTACATTGGATTTCATTTCTCGGCGAAAACGGGTAAGTTTATTATTTTTTCAATTTTTTAAATATTTAACGCATATGAACAAAAAATACATTCATTTTCTTTCATTATTAAATCCCACTATATGTTAAGTTTTTTTAATGGAGACACAAGCACTTTAAAGATATTAAATTTAAAGTTACCATATCACAGCCATGTGGCGTAACAAAGAATACATAAGAGCTTACTCGTTTACATTTTTTTTCCGAATCAGCAGCTTAATGCATATGAATTTCATTCTGTAATGCATTACAAATTTCAAACATGCTCATTGGATCACTTTTTTAATATTTAATCTTAAAGTTACGATTATTGAGTGTTTATCAGTCTATTTTTAGCACATGGCCATCATCTGGAAGTACACGTTACTTTATTTACAAAGATTAAAGTCAACATTCGGTTTGATATCTCATTCTATCTTAGAATATCAATAAAAAGAATCATGATCCACAATATATTAATTAATATTTTAATGTTATGATTCACACCCAATAAACAATTTAATATATTAGGTCACCAAAAGAAATTTTTATTGGAAATCGTATTTCGTTTTTAAGTGATATCAGGCACACTTGGACATACAAATAGCTAGTAGATGTTGATGATTTGCATTAAGTTAACTATATCATAATGGCTTTGTATATAACAAATTCACATGTCCCATTAGGTAAAAAGAAGATACAATTTTCAACTTTTATTAAATTGAAATAAATTATTGTCATACAACTGTTTACACTACAGACTTGACTGACTTGAGTTTTTGCTAATCCCAATCAAGAATTGTAATTTTCTTCTGAAGACATTCACAGTACATAATTAATCACAGCATATTTATTTTCATTAAAGGGTATGTATTGTGCCTGTCTGACACAAAACAAGAATAGAATGACTGTATGAAAAATTAATATCAAGAAAAATCTGCAAGGTAATATGTATTGCGATTGTCGTCTTTTCGAATTCATATTTTACTCTTTTTAAAGTTTTATTTTTGTATAGTAAAATAACACATTTGCTCCCACAAATTTAAAGCATTATGAATTATAAAATAGGTAATATATATTTATTAATGTAACATAATTAAGTCTTCACTTTGATTTTGAGTGTTTGGATTGTAATGTTTTAGTTTTTTTTTCTCACCTCAGATTTAATGACATCTAGAAATAAACTTGTAATAAAAGATACAGGCCGCACTAATAATGTAAGTATTTAAAATCATGCATTTGTAATTATTAATAGTTAAAAATTGTTTATTTAACAACAAACTTGGGTAGTTTTTATGATTGACGTCTTTTTTTTTCTCCAGTTTTTGACGCACTGTGTATTTATTATTTGTAAAAATATATACTTCACCATATATTTTATACTAATTAAAAACAGTTTATTAATTTGTTAGTAATAATTTGTACATTTTTGTACTTTTTTTGTCATATAGGAATTTGTGAGTTATATTTAATATTTGTCAACCTTATTTTTCAGATATGATTTCAGTTTCTATAGGGAGAAATAAAGAACAGTACAGCAATTGATCTAAATTCTTACAATTTAAAACATCAATAATAAAATTATGTTACATTCCAACTGATTCATGAGTAATGCAATTTATTTCTTTTGTGTTTGTTATGTTCATCTTGTCTTCAAGTACTGTTATTTTTTGTTTTTTTTAAATAGATAAAATGGACATTTATATAATTAAAGCAAGAACGTTTTATTTCAAGAACTCTACATTGAGTATATGCATCCTATAGTATTCCTACAAAATTTAGTGCTTCTAGCTTAGATAGTTTTTAAGTTATAAGGTATAATACATGTATCTTAAATGTCGGCTTTGGCAATTTTTCATGACAGATGAACAAAAAAGTTTTTTCCCATCAACATATACAATATATAAAATATATATCACGTGCATTATTATCTACACATAATCACAAATAAGTGGTGAAATTTTGAACCTTCTATTCTTAATGACACTCAGGATGTGGAGGTTTGAAGTTAAAATCTTGTCATTTTACTTGTGATTTTACACTGTGGCTTTTTTATATTTTTTTTTTCATAATTACAGCAAGAAAGTTATTTTTTAAGAACTAGACATTGAGTATATGCATCCTATTGTATTCCTACAAAATGTAGTGCTTCTAGCTTGGATAGTTTTTAAGTTATAAGGTATAATATCTTAAATGTCGGCTTTGGCAATTTGTCATGACAGATGAACAAAAATTTTTTTTTCCATCAACATATACAATATATAAAATATATATCAAATGCATTATTATCTACACATAATCACAAATAAGTAGTGAAAGTTTGAGCCTTCTGTCTTTAAAGATATGAGGTTTTTAAGCAAAATTTTGAAAAATCCGGTTACAAGTTTTCCTATATAGTCATTAGTTTAAACAAAAAGTCACTAAAAAAATCATAACTTCGCTTATAATTAAGATATAATCACAAATGAGGTGGTGTTGGAATGTACTCTGCAAGCTCTATCCATCTATGTTAGTTTCATTTTAATGTAACAATTTTGAATTTTTTATCAAAGTACCTAAAATAGCCTACTAATAATATCAAATTCATTGTTGCGTATGTATTCTATACTAAGGGAGTAAAGTGTTACTTTTTACTAATTTGTTAAGTTTTATATCAGAATTTTGATTATTACATGTATGGAGTTAGAATTTATGTATTACAAACTATATCATACTTTTACATTTATGAAAAAAAAATCCCACTCAAAATTTACATTGTTTTTACTTTTCTGCAGGAGCTTTTATCAAATTGTGTTCTTCTGAAGTTATGGTACAAACTGGGAACTATACAAACAGCAATGCACACGAGAAAGACCTGAAAAGTTCCCAGTCAGAGCACTGGACTAAGTGACATCCAATGAGCTTTACATATTTTTTGTTTAGTGTATGAGTATTATACAAACACAAGTTTAACGTTCATATTGCTCCACACATTCATATTTCTCCACCGTTGTGCTATTCTATGGACTTAGGACAAGATCATTCATATCTAAGCTCAGATTCAAACTAATTCATGGATTTTAAAAATATAAAATTTTGAGACTGAACAACACTTAGGTAAAATATCCATTAAGTTTTAGAGGAAAGTGTTTGGAATACTGCCAGCTTTATGAAAATCTTATTATAGATGAAAGAATCTACATTGGCAATTATAGTTTTAGATAATACATTGAAGATAAGCCAACTAAATGGGGGATGAAAATTTTGGTTTTAGCTGATACATGTTGAAGTAATTAGAACAAAGTTGAAATGTATTTTACTTAATTTCAGGAAAATAATTTTTTTTTTTTTGATAAAGAAATGTTCATGCATGTTTCACTGAAAATGATTTTTCAAATATATCTTTAGATAAATATTTATGAATCCTTAGTATATTGTGTATTTTTGATGTAGATTTAATATAATCAGAAGAATTACAGGGATTGTTATAAAAAAAATTATTTCTACCTGTTATTTTTTAAATTGTGAATACAATTTAAACACCATCTTTTTTCTACATTTTACATACCACAAAATCATTATAAAAAAGTTGTCTAAAGTAATCTAATAGATAATGAAACATTCTGCATTTTTGCTCTCACTAATATATAATATGTGGAATTTTATTCATTTTAAATTATATTTTTTTGTTTGCTTTGGTTATCTGATAATTTTGGCGCATAAAATGTGTGTTTTATATAAAATGTCATAACAATTTTATTTATTGATAGATTTCATTGAATTTGGTGTTGTAATATGTAATTTTGACTTAAAATATAAGAATAAAATTAACAGTATATCTCAAAAAGATTTTTTCCCCTTCTTAGTGTTTGATGTTTGTTTGTAAAATGGGAAAAAAAAAAATTTTTTTTTGATAGATGTGTCAACAAAAGTGGCATACTTTTAATGTTTGTGAATTTCTGAATAAGTTGATGTATGATAAGGGGTATTATAAAAAGTTTTAAATGAACAAAAACCTCATTGAACAGATAGTAAAAAAAAATGCAAAAAAAAACATAGGTCACTGAAGAGTTAATGAAAGGATGTCTTGCAGATGAAGAAGATTAGAAGAACAAAATATTTGAAAAGACAGACTGAAGTCAGAAACTCAAACCATGTCTGCATAATCTCAGAAATCTGCATGTTTATTGTTTAAAATTACACTTATAACAAACAATTTGTAGTTTTTACTTGCACAAAAACAAAAAGTAAGATAAAGTTGTAAATAATTAATGTCAAACTAAAAAAGTAAAAATGTATTAATTGTTAATTGTAGCTTCACTAATTGTGAAAGTTGTGATGAAATTAAAATAATTTTCTTCTTTAATCTTTGTAATTTTTACTGAATTTACTTGTAGCAGATTTTAAAATTAAGTTTGAAAAATTAAAAACACTTAATTATATCATTGAATCACTTCACTCAGGTGAACAGTTAACTGGAAGTCTGTAAGTAAACTTTAACTCTGTAAACCAAAACCAGTTTAGAGATACTAGATTTGTGAAGTGTTGACTACTGTTACTAGTACTGATAGTCAACGTGTGGGAGATTACGTTTAATAAACAGCAACATTTCTGCCTTTTCTGGAAGAAGATTACAGCGGTTGTCACTATAGATATTTCCTGCTCCACTGAATAATCTTTCACTTGCGACTGAAGTGGAAGGAGATGACAAGAAACGCCTTGCAACAGGCACCAGGGATGGATAACGATAGCCGTTTGAACGCCACTATTGCAAAGGATCTTCTTCTCGTGGAATAACATCACCCAATAAGTACAATTGAACTTGACTGGTTGCTGTCATTGATCCACTTTCTCCCGAGTTTGATCTCAAAATGGCATCAAGACAGTCCATTGGTGATGGTTCTAATCTTGGTTGACGTTTAGTTGATGTGCCAGGACGCTGGTCCTGGAGATCAGTAACATAGTCTGTCATACTGGCATTATGTGACTTTTCCTTTTGCAAGGACAATCTATCCTGTTCTTCAACTTCATTTATCAACATTGCTGATGCCTCAACCTTGTTCTTCAATAAACGGTCCTTATACCGTGGGTCCAAAAGAGTGGCAACAACGAGCAGTGACTCAGTTTCCATTTTTGAAAAGCGATGTTCCACATCTGACAAAAGTTCATCTTTCATGGTACCAACACCTGACTCAGGTAAGTTGTTCATGACAAGTCGTAATGCAACAACTGTGGGGATAACATCAGCAAGAGAACTATCTTCTTGACACAACAGCCTGGTGATTTTCTCAAATGGTTCCAACAATGACACAACTTTATCAACGATGGTCCACTGATGCTGTGTTAACACAGGTATGTCATTTTCAGCCGCATAAGTAGCCAGTGCTATCTTCTGCTCCTCCATTCTCTCCATCATGTAGTAAGTGCTGTTCCACCGAGTGGAGACATCTTGTATGATATAATGTTTTGGTAGATTTTGTGTATTCTGAATTTCCTCCAGTTTTTGCTTGGCTAAGGAGGATTTGGAGAAATGAGTGGCAATACGATGGCAGATAGCTACAATATCTTCTACAGAACACCATGCCTTAATAGCTTTGTTAACACTTAGCTGCAATGTATGTGAGACACACCCAAAAGATAGAAGATGTGCATCATTCATGGCTTTTACCATAGCTGCAGCATTGTCACGCATGACAACATGGACTCGATCTTGAAGGTTCCATTTGTCAATCATTGTAATGATCATTTGTGATAAGTGTTGTGCTGTGTATTTACCAATAATTTGACTAGCATGCAACATTGCAGAATGTCTGGTGAAGTTTGCATCTAGCCAGTGACAAGTAAGACTTAGCAAGGAATCTGTACACTGAGGGGTTGTCCAAGCATCAGTAGTCAAGCTGACATAGGAATTATTGCCACTGTGCAATTTATCGGTTACTTTTTTTACTAAAGCCGCATACATTTCTGGAATTCGAACCATGCGAAAATGCTTTTCTGAAGGTAATGCATATCTAGGTTCTAAGGCATGAAGGACTCTTGCAAAGGCTGCACTGTCTGCAAATTTAAAAGGCAGATCATCCAGGGCAATAAGTTCAGCGACTAGCTTGTTAATTTCCATTGCTCGCGGATCGTTTATGTCCCATCGTTTGGCTTTGTTGAATGCTTCAACAATTGATATCTGCTTGACTTTGCCTCCTGAATCGACAGAAGTGGCCGAACTTGTTTTTGCTTCTGCCTTTCGCACTGCCTGAGCCTCCTCAACTTTTTGAAAAATTTGATGATGGTGTCTGCGCAGGTGGTCCATCATGTTGCTCGTTGTAAAGCCTGCCACTGATGTTCCACCGCGTGAAATATTGGCCCCGCATGCTTTGCAAGTAACTTTGAAATTGTCAGTTATATTTATACTAAAATGTTCCCATACCGGACTCACTTTTATACGACTCATCTTAAATTGTTGTTAATTTCAATAATTTGAGATCGAGAGCTTTAAATTTAGTTTGAAAGTAACTAAACTCAGGAAGTTTAGACACTTGTGGCGCCACCACTGATACTATTAGCAAGAAGAGCGGCCGCAACATAGAGATCAATGTAGAACTAAACTTGCCACTTGCCACTTCAATTTATATTTCAACAAGTATTTTTAGCCCGTCGAACGACGGCCGGAATTTTATATTTTTTTACAAAAAAAAAAACAAAACATTTTTTGAACAGCAAGGCTCGTCCATTTTTCAATACAATTAAACTCAGCTGTCAACAACCAATTAAACTCATCTGTCAACAACCACAAAACAATTGTGAGCGAGTGATGAACGACAACTCAAACTACAAACAGTCTGCTTACTGATAGAATCACTAACGTTTAAATTAAGTTTTTTGTTCCCTCATTTTATTAAATATTACTTTACTAATTTATTTAATATTTACTTTACAATACCATTTTATTAAATAAGTGTTTAAAGCCCGTCGAAAGACTGGCGGAATTTTATATTTTTTGAAAAATGTGCAAATCACAAGTTGAAAAAAAAAAAAACAATGTATCGGCGGCCAAAAAACGGCACGTGCAAATATCGGTTCGACTATCGGTCGCTCCCTACAAAAATCGGCCGATCCGATATTAACCGATAGTGCCAATATCGGTCCGATACCGATAGCGATCCGATTATCGGTCGCTCCCTAGTCTCACACGCAGG
>JAGDYQ010000034.1:6919260-6955187 GCA_021962125.1 Bulinus truncatus
TTGACATTGACATTGAACACGTCATTTGATATCGACTTGATATTGAACACGTCATTTGATATCGACTTGATATTGAACACGTCATTTGATATCGACTTGATATTGAAACACGTCATTTGATATCGACTTGACATTGAACACGACATTTGATATCGACTTGACATTGAACACGTCATTTGATATCGACTTGATATTGAACACGTCATTTGATATCGACTTGACATTGAACACGTCATTTGATATCGACTTGATATTGAACAACGTCATTTGATATCGACTTGACATTGAACACGTCATTTGATATCGACTTGACATTGAACACGTCATTTGATATCGACTTGATATTGAACACGTCATTTGATATCGACTTGATATTGAACACGTCATTTGATATCGACTTGATATTGAACACGTCATTTGATATCGACTTGACATTGAACACGTCATTTGATATCGACTTGACATTGAACACGTCATTTGATATCGACTTGACATTGAACACGTCATTTGATATCGACTTGATATTGAACACGTCATTTGATATCGACTTGATATTGAACACGTCATTTGATATCGACTTGATATTGAACACGTCATTTGATATCGACTTGATATTGAACACGTCATTTGATATCGACTTGATATTGAACACGTCATTTGATATCGACTTGATATTGAACACGTCATTTGATATCGACTTGATATTGAGAAAACATGCTCACCTCGAAAGGAGGGGGGGTATCTATCACGGGGCAGTACTTAAAATCATTTCGGCTGATTTATAGTTGGAACTCTAGGAATAAGATACATTTTGGGAAAGTGTTGTTGTGGAATACAGAAGAGGTTAGGATTGCTTAGAAAGTGTTGTTGTGGAATACAGAAGAGGTTAGGATTGCTTAGAAAGTATTGTTTGTCACGAGTTTAGACGGCAGTCTTTAATCCGTAACACAAGAGTGTCACTTGAAGCTGTCCCAGGGTTAGCTGAAATAAACTTTAACAAATCTGTGATGCCAAGTCAGTGGTTAAACAGTTTATATATTTCTGTGAGTCAAGAGAACGTTAGCTGAAGAAGGTTGAACCATCATATACTCACATTCTTCCGGGAAAATCTAGAATTAATTCTTAATCAAAATAAAGTTTATAACAAAACAAAAAATGTGCGATAATTAGTAATGATTTTTTAATAATATTTCAAAAACAAACATAAACAAAAACTTTTTGGATAAAAAAACAACACACGATACAATCACATAATGTTATATACTGCTGTTTTATAATCTCTTTTAACAAAAGCCAAAAAAACTGACCTTGGGTTTTCTTGTTTTTTTTATATATATTTAGGTCGGGAGCCCTCCATATATATATATTATGGGGCTTGTGTCAATATTGGGTTTCGGATAAGTGAGCAATAAACTTGAACATATGACGCCGTTGATTCTCAATGCGACTATGTGAGTGTAGGAGGCTACACACACTGTAAACATTGTGGTGGTAACACAGATAAATGAGGCTACACACACTGTAAACATTGTGGTGGTAACACAGATAATGGAGGCTACACACACTGTAAAAATTGTGGTGGTAACACAGATAATGGAGGCTACACACACTGTAAACATTGTGGTGGTAACACAGATAATGGAGGCTACACACACTATAAACATTGTGGTGGTAACACAGATAATGTTACGTTCCCTGACTGGTGTTATGGTGTTACCCCATGTTATGAATTGTTTGTAAACGTAATATAAATGTAACACATTTGTATGGTTCCTGACGATTGCGAAATAATACAATTATTTATAGAAATTTGGAGAACTAAATAAATGAAAACAAAACTTTTCATACACCGTGTTTCATTGGGGCTAGGTGACGTACTATGTCTTACTGTGTTTAGTAATTCACATGTAGAAACATGAGTTGTGATAGGTTTAGTATTTTTTGTATGTCTGTCTGTCTGTCATCACCCTAGATCTCAACAACCATAAGTCCTAGACCCATGATGTATTATCATTTTGTAGGTCTTGGCCTGCCATGTGTGCATCAAAAGTCCATTTCGCGATCTGACCTCTGAGGGCCGAAAAAAGGGGGCTTATTAAGTACCGTTTTTTATTATATAATCTATATTAACAAAGGAGCGCCCTAGATCTCAGCAACCATAAGTCCTAAACCCATGATGTATATATATAATTTTGTAGGTCTTGGCCTGCCATGTGTACATCAAAAGTCCCTATCGCGAAGTGACCTCTGAGGGCCGAATAAAAGGGCTTATTAGGTACCGTTTCTTTACTATATAAGCTATATTAACAAAGGGGCGTACAAAAAGGCGTAACTCATTATTTATTTTTGTAACAGCTATTCAACATGACTTACTTCCCCTACTTATAACACGAAAATGCTCGAACACGTCCTGTATCCAGGCTTAGATTGCTTGTTTATTGTGCTTGTGTAAGTATAGACATGAATTGGGAAGTTAATGTGTAGGAGAGTGGACTAAATGTCCTTTATCATTGACAGGAAATCAAAATTGATGTTGACGTAGATTAAGGCGAAGATGTTAGCAGTGTTGTTATATGTTGATATTGATGTTATTTGTTGATATTGTTGTTATTTGTTGATATTGCTGTTATTTGTTGATATTGTTGTTATTTCATTTTTCCTATCACCCACCGATCGGGTTTTCTTGCAGTACCTTTATTTTTTCACCAACACAGCAGACGTGGACAATGAAGAATTTGTTTTCAGATTTTGAATTGAGCACGTCTGACGAAAATGATCTTCTTCAGAAATATGTAAAAATTTAAAAAAATTTAGTTTTAGATTGCTAAAAAAAAAAAGGAAATAGTTGAGCAGACATGTTAAGAAGACTAATAAGACTTACAACGTTCTATTAAGAAAACTTTGACTGATTGAAAAAAAACAACTTATTATACTAGACGACAGATATGAAAGACATTTTAATCTCATATACCATGCATCATGAAATAGTTGCAACTGAATCTGTTCCGTCACTGAAGTGTCAGATTTAAGAGCTGATGTCATTACCTCAGGCTTTGAAATACTTGCTTGTCAATTTAAGTCCTTCTACTAAAAGATTATGACATTGTGCCAGAAATTAAACAATCGAGAAAAAAGATAATTTTTCAATTTCGTCAAAAATTGTTCAAGTTTGAATTTCAAAAATACCCGGGTCAAATTTATAAAGTACCCGATCAAATTTATAAAGTACCCGAACAAATTTATAAAGTACCCGAACAAATTTATAAAGTACCCGATCAAATTTATAAAGTACCCGGGTCAAGAGAGTTTATCTCAAAGTACTAAACACCCGTCCCTGGTTTCATTGGCTGCTAATTGTGTTAGTGGCAGATATAATTGTGTTAGTGGCAGATATAATTGTGTTAGTGGCAGATACAATTGTGTTAGTGGCAGATACAATTGTGTTAGTGCTGATACAATCGTATTAGTGGCAGATACAATTGTGTTAGTGGCAGATATAATTGTGTTAGTGGCAGATACAATTGTGTTAGTGGCTGATACAATCGTGTTAGTGGCAGATACAATTGTGTTAGTGCTGATACAATCGTATTAGTGGCAGATACAATTGTGTTAGTGGAGATATAATTGTGTTAGTGGAAGATATAATTGTGTTAGTGGCAGATACAATCGTGTTAGTAGCAGATACAATTGTGTTAGTGGCTGATACAATCGTGTTAGTGGCAGATACAATTGTGTTAGTGGCAGATATAATTGTGTTAGTGGAAGATACAATTGTGTTAGTGGAAGATATAATTGTGTTAGTGGCAGATACAATCGTGTTAGTGGCAGATACAATTGTGTTAGTGGCTGATACAATCGTGTTAGTGGCAGATACAATTGTGTTAGTGGCTGATACAATCGTGTTAGTGGCAGATACAATTGTGTTAGTGGCTGATACAATCGTGCTAGTGGCAGATACAATTGTGTTAGTGGCTGATTCAATCGTGTTAGTGGCAGATACAATTGTGTTAGTGGCTGATACAATCGTGTTAGTGGCAGATACAATTGTGTTAGTGGCAGATATAATTGTGTTAGTGGCAGATATAATTGTGTTAGTGGAAGGTGTAATTGTTACGCCAGGTTGCCTATTTCAAGAGTCTCATTATTTTCACATTCAATCCCTTCTAAAAAATTGACAGGAAACTGCTCTCATTTCAAAAAAAAAATACAATAGATTCAGTTATACAATAGATTCACTTATATAATAGATCCAGTTATACAATAGATTAAGTTATACAATAGATTCAGTAAAGCTTTTTTGCATTTAGTGACGTAAATATGGAGGGACGTCACTTATCGAGCAAATAGGAGACGTCATTTTCACAATTTTTGGTGTATTTGACAATAGAATGTGGCGGTATTTTTAGAGTTGTTAACTAAGCTACTGTCAATATTGAAAAGATTTAAACAAGATCACATCCACATTGTAGATGTATGTAGTACAATAAACGTAATGTATGTACTACAGTTAACGTACATGTATACAGTACAATAAACGTACATGTATGTAGTACAATAAACGTACATGTATGTACTACAATAAACGTAATGTATGTAGTACAATAAACGTAATGTTTGTACTACAGTTAACGTACATGTATACAGTACAATAAACGTACATGTATGTACTACAATAAACGTAATGTATGTAGTACAATAAACGTAATGTATGTACTACAGTTAACGTACATGTATGTAGTACAATAAAACAATAAACATAATGTATGTAGTACAATAAACGTACATGTATGTAGTACAATAAACGTACATGTATGTATTACAATAAACGTACATGTATGTAGTACAATAAACGTACATGTATGTACTACAATAAACGTAATGTATGTACTACAGTTAACGTACATGTGTGTAGTACAATAAACATAGTGTATGTAGTACAATAAACGTACATGTATGTAGTACAATAAATGTACATGTATAATTTACAATAAACGTACATGTATGTACTACAATAAACATAATGTATGTAGTACAATAAACGTACATGTATGTAGTACAATAAACATAATGTATGTAGTACAATAAACGTACATGTATGTAGTACAATAAACGTAGATGTATGTAGTACAATAAACATAATGTATGTAGTACAATAAACGTACATGTATGTAGTACAATAAACGTACATGTATGTAGTACAATAAACGTACATGTATGTAGTACAATAAACGTAGATGTATGTAGTACAATAAACGTACATGTATGTAGTACAATAAACATAATGTATGTAGTACAATAAACGTACATGTATGTAGTACAATAAACATAATGTATGTAGGTATTAATAAATGTATATGTATGTAGTACAATAAACGTAGATGTATGTAGTACAATAAACGTACATGTATGTAGTACAATAAACATAATGTATGTAGTACAATAAACGTACATGTATGTATTACAATAAACGTACATGTATGTAGTACAATAAACGTAGATGTATGTAGTACAATAAACGTACATATATGTAGTACAATAAACATAATGTATGTAGTACAATAAACGTACATGTATGTAGTACAATAAACGTACATGTATGTAGTACAATAAACGTACATGTATGTACTACAATAAACGTAGATGTATGTAGTACAATAACATAATGTATGTAGTACAATAAATGTGCATGTATGTAGTTCAAACTGTATAATAAACGTAATGTGTGTAGTACATGTGGGAAAAATAAGGTAAAATTGCTGAGAATGTCAGTGGCTGGTGTTTTGTTACATAGTTGTGTTACATATTTTTGTTACATAGTTTTGTTCACTATTTCATTGAACTCTTTGGCACGGAACGTTAAGTCTGACATGGTATCCCTGGATTAAATTTGCCGTGTACTTGAATGACAAAGAATATATTAACGTAGATGTGCATTAATGTAGATGTGCATTAATGTAGATGTGCATTAACGTAGATGTGCATTAATGTAGATGTGCATTACGTGCGTATGTAACACACAGTGACATAATGAACATAAACAATCTTTCAAATTTCAATGCTTTATTTTTATATTTTTTTTTAAATTTAAAATATTACTATGCGATTAAAAACTCCTGAAAATTTATTTTCATTCAGTTATTATAGGAATAAAAAGGCCTTATGAGAGGCGGGTACAGCCGGGACACTGGCCTGAGGCCCAGGTCTCACACGGGGCCCCAACAAGCCCGACTCTTGGAATGTATTAAATATAACAAGAATTTAAAATTACAATTTTTTTTAAAACTTTTTTTTATAAATCACGGGCAAAACTGTAAATTTACTTACTGACACATAGTATGATAATGGGAGGACAGTGATATACTGACACATAGTATGATAATGGGAGGACAGTGATATACTGACACATAGTATGATAATGGGAGGACAGTGATATACTGACACATAGTATGATAATGTGGGGGGTGGAGGAGAAATGGAGCATATATTATTATATATGTATCATATATATTAGGGGTTGGTCGTGCGAGTCAAGGGTTGGAATAAATTGGGAATGTTTTCGCCAAATTACTCACAACCCGTGACACCTGTCATAATGCTACCTTTTAATTCTCACGCCAGACACACATTTTATAGCAGACGGTAAAACAATCAGCAATAACAAACATAGTGGTCGAAAGCCAATCCTTTATTTAGGTAAAACAACATAGGAACATGCCTATTGATATACTGTGTTGACAGAAATGATCTCTTATATCGAAAAACATTTACCTTAGCCCATGGGCAAGATCATATATATATATATATATATATATATATATATGTATCAATAACATCGACTTAAATTTAATCTTAATAATTTAGGCGGTTATGTTCGCTTGGGGTTTTGACCGTGGGGGGTTTTGCCCAACTACTCACAACCCGTGCCAACCACCCATGGCCAACCACTGTTATAGTCTACTTATCTCGCATTCACTAGGGCTTAGCTCTCAAACGTCTTAGTTAAAAATATTTATCTGTAAAAAAAAAAACAAAAGAGAGGGTTTATGTAATTTAAAAAGGCGTTTGTTGTGTGGAGCATTGTTGTTTAAAGAGATCATCTAATACATAATCGTCTAACCTAGGCGGTAGACCGTGTGTATCCCTTCCGCTTGCTCGGCTAAAAATAGTCTGGGGAATTCCAAAATTTTTGTCTCCGTCAGGCTAAACTACAAGCGGGGGAAGGGATGAGAGGTGGAGTGTTTTATTTATGTGGGAAAGTTAACTCGCTTGCTTGGCTAAAAATAGTCTGGGGAATTCCAAAATTGAAAATCTAAACACAACAAGGATTTCTTATTATATCGCAGGTAGCAGCCAGCTTCAGCAAGCTTTTCAACTAGTCTGACTATAATGGCATTGGCAGTACCTGTTATACCCTCCAACCATACTAGATAATCGACAGTCTACTTTACAATAGGTTCGGCATCAAAACCACAGAAGATATATATATATATATATATATATATATATAAGCCATTAGGGTGGAGCGAAAAAAATTGTTTTTTTTCAAAATCTAATAGTGAAAAAAGTTTGCATATTGTTTGCATATTGAATATAAAAAGCCAACTGTAAGATATTTACAATATCCGTTGTTGTTTCGGTGCCCCAACCCAGTTGAAATTTTCGCTTATTTAATTATAATCCTAGTGAAACTAGTCAACATCTAGCTTTTGCACCCGTCCCTGGAAGTATCTTACTTTTATTTTATCTGTGTAAACAATGAAGCAGTCTAATGAGTGATAATAAATGTACTTTTGAAATTTAAAGAAAATTTATTATATAAACCCCGGCTGTAACTACGGTAAATATCCAGTAGTTATCAATCAATTTATAAATTATTTTAAAAGACAGAATTGAATATTGTAATTAAGTTTTGATTTTTTAATGAATATCCTAAATAATATATTTATTATTTCACAATTCTACTGGCCTCTACGGAGCTTACAATTAACATTTTTTAACGAAAATTCCCGATTCACGGCTTAAGGAACCCATGACTCTCAGTTCCATCACCAAAACTACATCTACTCGTCGCAAGGCTGAATGTCCTGTATTTGGTTCATCGAAGGATTACCATGTTATGTTCTCCCAACGTATGAAGATATTATGAAATACTACTTGCTAAAGAAACGTGACTTGAAATGTGCGACAGAAAGAGAATTTACTGTTGCAGAGTTGTCAGCTATTGTTGCTGCCGCCATAGAATCCATCTGGGGAAAAGCTTCTATACCAACCACAGCCACACGCGAGTATTAAAGATGATAAGTACTTCCCATGATTCTTGCAGAAGGTTATTGAACAAATTTAAAGGACGGAAGAATGACAACAGCTATAGAAACAAACTGAGAGAGTTTGCAAATCGCAGTAAAAAATTTGTTTGATATCGCCGTTTGCAAATGTAAATCTAAGATGTGTCCTTGCCAATACCCACTGCAGCATAAAGTTCCATTGGAAGAAAAAAGACTTCCTTGAAGACGAAAGAACCTTAAGAATGATGTACATCGATAAAATAGATTTAAAAAATCAAGGAAGAGGGGAAAACCCATTGCAAGGATAGAAGCCATAGGAGCCAGACATATGCGCTATGAAAGTGAACAATCGGCTGCATGTAGTTCAAAGGAACTTTTGGAGTCAGATGTTTCTTCGACAGCATCCGATTCTACGGTGGAAGATGAAGAAGATGATTATACCCACTCTAGCACTAACCAAGTGCAATCAACTTCAATCACTAAAACAAAACAAAAAAGAAACACATGCGTATAATGCTGCCAAATGTTGCACAGACCTGCGACAGATATGGAATTTCAGACAGAGCAGGTGCCGCAATTGCAAGTTTTCGAAGATGTTGGTATTGCTACAGAACAAAATACAAGTATAATAGATCGGAACAAGCCGAGAATAGAAAGAAAAAGAATTGAACTTACCAAAACACCGGATAACCTGCAGGGATTATTTTTTGATGGACGAAAAGACAAAACTATTGTAACAAAGCAATTGGAATCAAAGAATTATCGTAAAACATGTTTGTAATAACATATTGCACAAATTCACGAGAATCAGAGAATGTTGGACACATTTCACCTTCTTCTGGTGCTGCTGCAGCTGTTGTCAAAAGTATGATTGAGTTTTTTGTCCAAAACACAATCAGCACAGACACGTTATTGGTTATTGGTTGCATGGTACAACAAGCAATACAGGTTCCAAAGGTGGCGTGATATGGCTTATAGAAGAAAAATTGAATATGCCTGTTCATTGGCTAGTATGTCAGTTGCGATTGAGTTGCCACTTAGGAATTTAATCAAACACCTCGATGGTCCAACAACTGGCCCTCGCAGATTATTAGGTTCTATAGGAGTTGCAATTCAGAGTTGTGAAACTCTCCCACCTGTTGCTTTCAAGAGGATAAATGCTGACTTCCCGGAAATTGCGTGTAATGATTTAAGCACAGATCAAGCATATCTTCTGGAAATCTGTCAAACTGTAATTAGAGGCAACTGTTCCAATGATATTGCTCGCCGCGATCCTGCCAAATTGTCTCATGCACGCTGGTTGACAAAGGCGAACAGAATACTTCGTTTGTATATTGCAACGATGTCTCAGTCATTTGAGCTACACAAACTTGTGAGGGTTTGACTTTAAAACAAAACCGTCGTGCAAAGATTGTGACAGGCACTTGTGGAAGACCATCTTCCTGTCAAATTATTTGTCTCCTGCCTAAGAAAAATCGTCGATCCTGACTTATTGTAAATTGTTAAATTGTTAATTCATAAACATTATTTAGTTCAGCAGTTCATATTTGCACAATAACATTACGAATATCACTATTGAGACGTTGATTTCCTTCAAAATTGTTATAATGTTTTAAACTTTGTATCCTTTAAAATTTGAAGGCCTTTGAGGCACAGGTAAACATTACACTACATAAAAGATATTTTAGGCCGTAACTACTTAGACCAATTGGCAACCATTTTGAACTATTAGAATAAAAAATAATTTTTTTTCACTCCACCCTATATATATATATATATATATATATATATATATATATATATATATATATATATATATATATATACATAAAGCTGTGTAAAAACCTATGATATGCTTATATTTATATAAACAAA
Source organism: Bulinus truncatus (assembly GCA_021962125.1). Classification (NCBI taxonomy): domain Eukaryota; kingdom Metazoa; phylum Mollusca; class Gastropoda; family Planorbidae; genus Bulinus; species Bulinus truncatus. The sequence goes on from JAGDYQ010000034.1 coordinate 6,929,421, forward strand.
ATGATGACATTAACATTTAATTACATTTACATTTTTCTCCTTTTTGAAACTTTCTCCAAATGTTGTCATTAATTTTCTGAAGGTGGTCCTGTTTATCTAAAGCGACGTATTTGTCCAACAGTTTTGACAGTTTTGACCATTGTATCTATTGGACTATTCATTTTTATAGACATTCGGAGTAAAAGAGAATGTGTACTTGTGGAAACTATAGCCAAAAAAGGTAAACACAGTGTAAAGCTTTTTGTTTATCAGCTGAAACTTGATAAATTAGTTCTGCACTTTTAAAAGTTAAATTGAACATGATACTGCTGCTATTGTCGTTAATAAATGTATTAAATAAAGGTTTATAAAGATAATTTTTTTCTCAGAGATTTCGCCCCCGAGCAACAAACATGAGGTTCAGCTCGATGCAGAGGTTCAGCTTGATGCAGAGGTTCAGCTTGTTGCAGAGGTTCAGCTTGATGCAGATGACATTACAACCAAGACTGTGGACGACTTGACCAAAACATTGCAAGTGATGTTGAAGATAGAGACCAACCTGAGCAGACCATATTTCAATAGGCCATGTAGCAACATTTGGTTCCGTAAGTTGGTGGCATTGAGCAGTTCAGTTCTTTAGTAAACATTTATCGAATGACTTACGATCATATTAGCCTATGAGTTTAAAGTAAAAAAAAATGTTAAAATGCACTAAAACAGAAAAACCTAATAAAAATTGTTGGGTTTAATTAAATACTTAAAATATCGTTGTTTGATGCAGCATCGTATATAGGTTTATGTATCACTTCAGCTTGTATATAGGTTTATGTATCACTTCAGCTTGTATATAGGTTTATGTATCACTTCAGCTTGTCAACCAAAAGTTTGTTCCCGCAACATAAGCAACAATCTGCATGAGAGAGTATGGGACATCCTATCTCCCAAATTTAGACTAACAGATGAACAGTGGACAAGTATAAAATTGTTCTCACAAAGTTTACCGTCTAATGACATCGTTTTCCTATCAGCCGCCTCAAGTAATCACTTTAATGAAGCTCAAGCCATGATTGAAAATCTCCACAAAGTTGTATTCCCCCGAGTGTCAAACATGACATTTGTTTTCCTAGATCTGGGAATGACAAGTCAACAAAGAAATCTGGTAAGTGTCTAGTGTTTAATCACATATGTGTGTCTAGTGTTTAATCACATATGTGTGTGTCTAGAGTTTAATTACACCTGTGTGTCTAGTGTTTAATCACATATGTGTGTCTAGTGTTTAATCACATATGTGTGTCTAGTGTTTAATCACATATGTGTGTGTCTAGAGTTTAATTACACCTGTGTGTCTAGTATTTAATCACATATGTGTGTGTGTCTAGTGTTTAATCACATATGTGAGTGTCTAGAGTTTAATCACATATGTGAGTGTCTAGAGTTTAATCACATATGTGAGTGTCTAGAGTTTAATCACATATGTGAGTGTCTAGAGTTTAATCACATATGTGAGTGTCTAGAGTTTAATCACATATGTGTGTGTTTAGAGTTTAATCACATATGTGTGTGTTTAGAGTTTAATCACATATGTGAGTGTCTAGAGTTTAATCACATATGTGAGTGTCTAGAGTTTAATCACATATGTGTGTGTTTAGAGTTTAATCACTTATGTGTGTGTCTAGAGTTTAATCACATATGTGAGTGTCTAGAGTTTAATTACATATGTGTGTGTCTAGAGTTTAATCACATATGTGTGTCTAGAGTTTAATCACATATGTGTGTGTCTAGTGTTTAATCACATATGTGTGTCTAGAGTTTAATCACATATGTGTGTGCCTAGTGTTTAATCACATATGTGTGTCTAGAGTTTAATCACATATGTGTGTGTCAAGTGTTTAATCACATATGTGTGTCTAGTGTTTAATCACATATGTGTGTGTCTAGTGTTTAATCACATATGTGTGTCTAGTGTTTAATCACATATGTGTGTCTAGTGTTTAATCACATATGTGTGTCTAGTGTTTAATTATACTTGTGTGTCTAGAGTTTAATCACATATGTGTGTGTCTAGAGTTTAATCACATATGTGTGTGTTTAGAGTTTAATCACATATGTGAGTGTCTAGAGTTTAATCACATATGTGAGTGTCTAGAGTTTAATCACATATGTGTGTGTCTAGTGTTTAATCACATATGTGTGTCTAGTGTTTAATCACATATGTGTGTCTAGTGTTTAATTACATATGTGTGTCTAGTGATTAATTACATATGTTTGTCTAGTGTTTAACTACACCTGTGTGTCTAGTGTTTAATCACATATGTGTGTGTCTAGTGTTTAATCACATATGTTTGTGTGTCTAGTGTTTAATCACATATGTGTGTGTGTGTCTAGTGTTTAATCACATATGTGTGTGTGTCTAGTGTTTAATTACATATGTGTGTCTAGTGTTTAATCACATATGCGTGTGTCTAGTGTTTAATTACATATGTGTGTCTAGAGTTTAATCACATATGTGTGTCTAGTGTTTAATCACATATGTGTGTCTAGAGTTTAATCACATATGTGTGTCTAGAGTTTAATCACTTGTATGTAATTAATCTCGGCGATTAGTTCGATTAATTCGTATTGCCATGAAAAATTTAGAAGAGAAGTCGAGACTTACATTGTCTTTACTTTATATGTTGCTTGAGAGTCTTTATTATCCCCGAAAAATATTTTTCTGTGTACTGATAAATACTTACAGTGCATCTACAGTATATAAACTAATTCTACAGTATATAAACTAATTATACAGTATATAAACTAATTCTACAGTATATAAACTAAATCTACATTATATAAACTAAATCTACAGTATATAAACTAAATCTACAGTGTATAAACTGAATCTAGATTATATCTACAGTATATAAACTACATCTACAGTATATAAACTTAATCTACAGTATATAAACTACTTCTATAGTATATAAACTAAATCTACAGTATATAAACTAAATCTACATTATATAAACTAAATCTACATTATATAAACTAATATCAATTAAGTAATTTCCTGGCCTGCAGTACACTCCTCTCTACTATTTTCGATTCACGGTCGTCTTCTTCCACTCTCTTACTCCCATGACTGTAAGATCTTTATCGACTTCATTTATATACTTCTTCTTTGTCTGATTTCTGCCTTTCCTCTTTAGTTGTAGATACATACTTGTTGCCATGGTGACTCCTTTATTTTTCATTCTTTCAACGTGCCCAACTCACCTCTGTCTAATCATTTTCATTTCTGCTGTTATGTTTGGTTCCTCATATTTTCCCCATATATCTCCATTTGTCATTGTCCTTCTTGGCCCATATATTTTTCGAAATATTGTTTTTATCCCATGGCAAACTCACATAGGTCGCCTCCTCCAGTGGCAGAAAGGGGAAATGTCACTGATACATGTACCAGGAAAATACAAACTCGGGAGGAGTAAATCAGACAACTTTGGCCTTGTAGTTTGTGAAGGTATCCTTAAAGGCTATCCCAAAACAAAAGTACTTAACCACAAGGCCGTGAGTGGCAGCACCCTATTTATTGTGCTCAGAGTTAACTGCCCAGTCGCCTAAATAAACAAAGTCAAACGTCTTCACTGTATGTTACATAGTTATGAAAAATAAAACGAACATTAAATATATGGTAGGTTTGAATAAAAGTCATGAACTTGATGTCATGATAGCTGCACTCAGTATTAGGTATTCTGTACACATGTTTATGTATTCTGTACACATGTTTATGTACACATGTTTATGTATTCTGCACACATGTTTGTGTATTCTGCACACATGTTTATATATTCTGTACACATGTTTATGTATTTTGTACACATGTTTGTGTATTCTGTACACATGTTTGTGTATTCTGTACACATGTTTATGTATTCTGTACACATGTTTATGTATCTGTACACATGTTTGTGTATTATACACATGTTTGTGTATTTTGTACACATGTTTATGTATTATGTACACATGCTTATGTATTCTGCACACATGTTTATGTATTATGTACACATGTTTATGTATTATTACACATGCTTATGTATTATGTATACATGTTTATGTATTCTGTACATATGTTTATGTATTCTGCACACATGTTTATGTATCTGCACACATGTTTATGTATTCTGCACACATGTTTATGTATTCTGTACACATGTTTATGTATTCTGTACACATGTTTATGTATTCTGTACACATGTTTATGTGTTCTGTACACATGTTTATGTATTCTGTACACATGTTTATGTACTATGTTGTTGTTGTTTTTTTCAGACTGAGAAAGCCTGTCGATGCCATGTTGTCAGTTTTCCTTTTCACCTGTTTCCAAACTATTTCAAAAACCTTTTATTTTTCCATTGGAAACCAATTTATATACTGGTAATTTTTTGTTGCATAGTTTTTTTTTTTTAATTTATGAAGGGTTATTAGTGTCACATCTGTAAATATTGAAAAAATCTTCTATTCTTGTTTTAACAGTGTGAAATTTATATTAATACATCTTTAAGAATGCCCTGACTGTAGTAAATAATTTTGAACATGTTCATATATTGATTTCCATAGGCGGCCATGATGAAGGGCAGTGGTTTAGTTGTCTATCAGGATTCATCTACCAACTGGAAAGATACCGTCACTGAATTGTTGCTGAGAGCTAGTAGACTTAGCTTACAATTTTATGTACCAAAATTATTTCATAATATCCCAACAGCTACTATTAAGGGGGTAAGCATTGTTTGATACATTTAGACTTTTAAAAGGCCATCATCTTATTACATAACATTTATCTTTCATACATAGGCCTACCCATATATATATATATATATATATATATATATATATATATATATATATATTAGGGCTGCTGATTAAACTGCGTTAATTTGCGATTAACGCGTCAAAAAAAATTTGCGATTAAAATTTTTAACGCAATACCTAAATGCGTTAATTTGACCAAAATGCTGAAAGTTCACCAAATCGATAAATAACGGAATTTCACGCTACAAGTTGCGTTCACTTATTAAGTAGATCTACCACCCCCACCCTGTCACAATTTACACACACCCTCACTCTAGGTACGTCGACAAAAGCCCCAATTGTAATATAAAATGAAGATGTTTTGTTATATAGCCCTGCTCCCCTGCTATAACCAAAATGAAACGAAAGAAAGAATCTTTAATGTTGACACACGAAAGAAAGAACAACAGAAGATGAAAAATGAAAGCCGACCTTTCAAAATTTTAGCTTTGAACGTTTGAAAATTGTCATACGGTAACATTAAAGAGTCTTATTTTACAAGATATTTTTTATTAATATAACTGACAGACCGATAAAAAAAATAAAATTTTCTTTTCTGTTGTTCACTAAAACATTGAAATAATAGTTGATAGTAAGAAAGTAAATGAATGAAAGAATAAAGTGTAATATCGACGCACAAAACAAAAACTTCAAAAGAAGATTAAAAGTAAATTTGTCCTTCAACTCGGCGACCGTAATAGTATTGGTGGGGTAAACGTCACGTCTACGTAAAATCATAGCAGCTGTATGACCTTGAAACAAGAAGATTGTCATTTCTGACGCGTGATCCTAGTTTGAAACAATGGAACCGGTGTCAACTTGTTTTTGGTACATCTTTAAGTGGAGAGAGACTATGTTAAAAATGTGACTTGTTGGGAAAGATGGGGGGAGGGGGGGTTGGAATAAAGAAAAAAAAACGCGTTAATAATAAGTGAGCGACAACTTTTTGGCTATGGTATTATTTTATGAAAGAAAAGTTACATTTGAAATATAATTGACGTGTGTATTTTATTTTTGGATAGGAGGTGGAGGGTAGGGTAAACAGACTTACGTGTGGGCGATGTGAAGCAAAATATGACAGGGAGGGAGGGAAGAGGGGTTGACATACGTCATTAGTCCGGAAACTGCGGTACGAAAAAAAAAGGTTAGGCATTGTTGTGAAATAAAAAGAAAACAATTCGCATCATTGACATGATTGATACATGTCCATAAACTGGTCTCAATAGCTAATTCAATAGACTTATATGCTAATGCTTAGTAAATATGTTATAATTCATTAAACCTCTTTCGTAAATTAAAATGACTTGTTTATTATGCCAATGTTATGCTTTGATATTATGACATATTAGTTTGAATACAAACAATTGTATTATATTGTGTCGATTAAAATGTGCGTTAATTTGCGATTAAAATTTTTAATCATGCATTAATTTCGATCAATTTTTTTAATCGAACAGCAGCTCTAATATATATATATATATATATATATATATATATATATCTATATATATATAGGCCTACCGTTGGCTAAGTGGTATAGTGGTGCTTAATAATATAATAATATAACAAAAGAATTGTCGTCAGTTGTGGGATTAAGACAGAAATAAATCAAAAGATTTTTTTTAAATCAGTAAAAACGACACACCGACACACGAACCAAATTTCGTTGTTCATTAATTACAAACATATCTGGTACAAGATGGTATGTAGACTATATGCATTGTATAGCCAGGAAATATTGTATGTAGACTATATACATTGTATAGCCAGGAAATATTTTATGTAAACTATATACATTGTATTGCCAGGAAATATTTTATGTAGACAATATACATTATATAGCCAGGAAATATTTTACGTAGACAATATACATTATATAGCCAGAAAATATTGTATGTAAACTATATACATTGTATAGCCAGGAAATATTTTATGTAAACTATATACATTGTATTGCCAGGAAATATTTTATGTAGACAATATACATTATATAGCCAGAAAATATTGTATGTAAACAATATACATTGTATAGCCAGGAAATATTGTATGTAAACAATATACATTGTATAGCCAGAAAATATTGAAAGATGCGTACAGACGTGTACATTGTTATATATACCTTTTTCACCGCACAGACTCAAAGTTTTGCTCGTAAAAAAATATTTTTTTGAAAATTGAATCCAAATTTTCATCCACTCAGTAAAAGATTTTCTTTTCTTTTGGCCAAAAATGAGATCTTGATAAGCCAGATAAGAAATTAACTTTAAAGCTTTGAGACTTTATCCATCAGGCTTTAATTGGAGTCTTCAATTTTTCAATTCAATGGGTAACTTATTGACAATAGAGATGTCTTGGATTCTTTCTTTCAACAATACATCAAAAAGCTTGTGTGGAAGTATATGTTGCTGAACAATGCCTACCACTTGTCGGTGTACGGTGGCCGGACCTTTCGATCCCGGACAGTTCGACCCCACCATTTCGACCCCGGACATTTCGACCCCACCATTTCGATCCCGGACAGTTCGGCCCCACCATTTCGACCCCGGACAGTTCGACCCAGCGACACATCGACTCCGGACTATTCAACCCTAACAACTGACAAAATCAATGTTTGAATTATTTTTTATTAGCTTTGTTCAACATGTGTTTAATTGTTAAAGATATGTATATGTTTTATTTAAAATTTGTGTTTTAATTATCTAAAATTTTTGTTTAAAATGTGTGTTGTAGTGTTTGTGATGTCTTAGCAAAGGACACAAAATAGTCTAATTATGTGATGTAATTTGTTCACTCAACAAATTATTTTCCCCCTCTTTTGATTATAACCAAGTCTGATAAAATTACAGCTTGTCCTTCTCACTCCTCTAGTCATGTCTAGCAAAAATACAAGTGTGGTGAGTGTTGCCTGAAGGGTATAAGAAATAATATACAGATAAGTCAACAGGTAAACTTTACACTGGACCCATCCACCTTGTATATAATTGCTCACTGACCGTCATTTGTGCCAGTGGCTATTGTAGTGTTGTTTTAGTCCCAGGTCATACTTTGGTTTCAGTTTTTATTTCGTTTTTTCTGTAATAATTTTAGTTTTCGTCTAGTTTTAGTCTTGCTTCTAATTTTAGTTTTAGTTTTAGTTCTCGTAGACGAAAAGTCAGCATTTTCGTTAACGAAGGTTTTAGTTTTAGTTTTCGTGAACGAAAGCAACACTATATTTTAGTTTCAGTTTTTATTTCGTTTTTTCTGTAATAATTTCAGTTTTCGTCTAGTTTTAGTCTTGCTGTTAATTTTAGTTTTAGTTTTAGTTCTCGTTGACGAAAAGTCAACATTTTCGTCAACGAAGGTTTTAGTTTTAATTTTCGTGAACGAAAACAACACTAGGCTAGAGTAGACAAACACCATTGGTCAATAAACTCATGTGTAAGCATGTGGAGTTTATGTGAGATATATTGTCGGTCTTTAAGCACTTTTGAACGTGCTTAGCGCATAACGACAATCAGAACTCAAACCTTAAAGAAAAACATATTTCAAACAATTAAAACACATATTTTAAGAAATTAGAACACATATTTTATACAAAATTAATATTATATAAACATTTTAAACAAATATACACATGTTGAACAAAGTTAATAAACATATTTAAAACAAAGAAATAATAATCCAAATATTAATTTTTTCAGTTGATAGGGGTCTAACTGTCCTTATGTCGAAGTATGGTGGGGGTCGAACTGTCCGGGGTCGAACTGTTCGGGGTCGAAAAGTCGTGGAACCGTCGGTGTACACTAGGTATATGACTAAAAAAATTTTAATTATTTTTTATTCCCCATACTGCCGCAAGTGGATATTTATCATATCTATACATGAAATATCAATAACAACTCTCAACTGTTGAAAAAGGTTACCCTCTACACGCCCAGTAAATCGTATATCATGTCCGCATTTAGTATTTTTACTGTAATTTTGTTCTTTGTTGTTCTATACACCGTCAGCATTTTAGTTGGCAACTATTATATGCATAATTAGTATTTGTGTCATTTCTGGTTTGTATCAGAGCAGTTCTGTAAAAAATACCCCAGCTTCCAAGAAGAGCAAGAGAATTTGGTCTTCAAATCTAGTGCAGTTCGAAACGGCATTAAATCACTAAAGCATAGTACTGTTGACAGTCTTGATTAAATGCTTAAAATTTCAATATAACTACATATCGTGAACAGATATAAAACAATTGTAATTGGTGCAGTCACACTGTTACAGAAACACTTTCAAGATGTTGGATTAGAAAAAGCTGTATACATCGAATGCCAACACCACATTCTAGATACAATATTGAAACATGTCATGAATGATTTTTTTTTGGTACATCAACAACTTCACCGAACATCATCAGCCACTCGTTTGTTTTAACAATAACAAAAAGTATAAACAACTCAACACATCATTTGATAATGCTGGGGCACCACTAAAGAAATCAAAACAAGAGTGCTGGCGGGATGATATGGCTTTAATACCATACTACATGATTGTCAAAACTACAGGAAGCTTCCCAAAAGTAAATTTTCGATCACTTCCAAACATCAGTAATGCAAGATGGAACTCAAAGGCAATTTATTATTTGTCATCATTCGTTCTGATACCGGAGTATCGACAAACAGCTAAGGCAGCATTTGATTTCATCAGTGGTATGTGGGCTGACATCTGATTCTCTGCCCAGAGCTTCAATCCTACTGAATTTGATAATTTATCATTAGCTTGTAAGCAGCATGCAAAGACTTTGAAGTCATTAAAGATATTTTGGTCCACAGATCCAACACCAATACCAACGTATCGTTCATATATCTTTGCAGAGCATGAAATTAAAGTGATGCAAGATTTACTTCCACTTTGCAAGTCCATTGAAAAAATGAACATTAAATTTCTTTTAACTAATGCACAATAGAAATGTACATTGTAACATTGTAACAATTATCAATATTATACTTATGTCACTTTTGTTTGTAATGGTGAAACCTGTATCGAAATATTTGAAAATGTTTATGTTCTAAAATATTTGTGTCGATTGGAAGGTGAACTTTTTTTTATGCAAAGCAAAAATTACCTATAATTTCTTTATTTGTGCTACAAAGCTCCACCAAATATGATATGAGGATATAGGGTTATATTTTAGTTATACCCCTAGTGTACACCCTAGTCTCTCATAATTTCATAGCACTATATAATAAAAACAGTTTTTCTTCATGCTTTTGACCCACAATTGTGGTCTTTCGAAACCGATCCACTTAGACCCGTAATATAAACACGCCATTTAATTTCCCTGGCAATGATAATTAATTAAAGTGTATTTGTAGTTGATGTGCGATCCACAGAAAATAAAAAGTTGGGACTCCAATGAACTGTTTAAGTCTAAAAAGTCTTGACTTTACCGGTGAATGTGACTTTTTTTTCTGCTTGAATGTATTGATGAAGTTGCTAATATTTTCTATTTTTCATTTATAAGATGTTTGACTACATGGGAGAGGAACCTTGTACTTTCCTTCCATTTTCTCAAACACCTGCCAACTTTGCCATTTTCAAACGAACGCAGTTTGTCACAAAATTAATTCTTGAACCGTGGGCCAAGTGTGCTTATGAGAAAGAATGTCTGGTCCCAAACACAGTTACAGAAGACAGAAATTGTAGCAAGCCTCATACATCATTACATTCTTGTCATAGGTTAGTAGTCATACCACCTCATACATCATTAATTCTTGTCATAAGTTATTAGTGATACCACCTCATACATCTTTACATTCTTGTCATAGGTTAATAGTGATACCACCTCATAATCATTATATTCTTGTCATAGGTCAATAGTGATACCACCTCTTCCTCGTACAATATCAATTCTCCATATTAAATTAATCTGTCTGAATATAGAAAGTCATATAATGACTAAATTAAAAAAAAAAAGAAATAATTAGATATAAGTTTTACTGTATCCTAATTGTTTGTTGTTGTTTTTTTTTAGCTTTGTTGTTGTTGTCATTGTGTGTATTATTTGTCTGGTTTATTAAAATGACTAATGAATATTTTGTTTTATTTCACGTTGAACAGATTTGACCAGTCAGCTTTCTCTATCATTGTGACCAAGCTGTTTTCCACAGATGAATATAAATATTACGTACCGGGTACTGAACAAGAAAATAATGGGAAATATTTAACTGTTGATCGAGCCAGAAAAAATCCAAATTATTTAATGAGTGTATTAAAGCTTTAAACTCATTTACTTGTTTATTTCTCTCTCTCTCTCTCTCTCTCTCTATATATATATATATATATATATATATATATATATATATATATACATATATATATATATATATATATATATATATATTAAAGAGTGTATTGAAGCTTCAAACTGTATTTAACTTGTATATTTCTATCTCTCACTCTATTTTTTTTATCTTTTGCTGCTGTTGTCATTAGTAATGGATTTATAAATGTAATTGTCCAAAAGCTTGAAAACCGTGCAAAGATTATGCGAAATGAAATGATTGAAGTTAAATTGAATTCCACACCATCGATTTCCTTGAGCACAACAGTTTCCTTGAAGGGGGTGAAGTTGTTTAATTGTTGAGGCAAGCTACCTAAATAAATGTACCAGTCAGCGTGTACCAACGGGCTAATAGTTATGTACCAGTCAGCGTGTACCAACGGGCTAATAGTTGTGTACCAGTCAGCGTGTACCAACGGGCTAATAGTTATGTACCAGCCAGCATGCAGCATGTACCAACGGGCTAATAGTTGTGTACCAGTCAGCGTGTACCAACGGGCTAATAGTTATGTACCAGTCAGCGTGTACCAACGGGCTAATAGTTGTGTACCAGTCAGCGTGTACCAACGGGCTAATAGTTATGTACCAGTCAGCATGCAGCATGTACCAACGGGCTAATAGTTGTATACCAGTCAGCGTGTACCAACGGGCTAATAGTTATGTACCAGCCAGCGTGTACCAACGGGCTAATAGTTGTGTACCAGTCAGCGTGTACCAACGGGCTAATAGTTATGTACCAGTCAGCATGCAGCATGTACCAACGGGCTAATAGTTGTGTACCAGTCAGCGTGTACCAACGGGCTAATAGTTATGTACCAGTCAGCGTGTACCAACGGGCTAATAGTTGTGTACCAGTCAGCGTGTACCAACGGGCTAATAGTTATGTACCAGTCAGCATGCAGCATGTACCAACGGGCTAATAGTTGTGTACCAGTCAGCGTGTACCAACGGGCTAATAGTTATGCACCACTCAGCATGCAGCATGTACCAACGGGCTAATAGTTGTGTACCAGTCAGCGTGTACCAACGGGCTAATAGTTGTGCTTGGCTTGGGCTAAAGAAATATATAAACAAGACATGATAGTGAGAAAATTTATGGAACATTCCTACTTTTTTTTGCCATTTTAGACAAAAATGCAGAGAGAAATGTAGTAAAAATTGCCAAGACATGTACTTTTGCTGAAAAATACGTCTAGTTTGTAGAAATGTGTAATTAAAATTACAAAATTTGGAAGTAACAAAATGTCTGCGTAAAGCAAAAGCAGTTCCTCCAGATTTTGTTTATGTTTGTAAAAATTAAAAACTATCAAGAAATATGTTTTTGATGAGGAAAGGCCCAGGCTTGTGGAGAAATGCCATTTCTTGTAAGAATACATTTTGTGACATAGAGGCAATCTAAATGCGTTAATTTGACCAAAATGCTGAAAGTTCACCAAATCGATAAATAACAGAATTTCACTCAACAATTTGAAGTTAAGGTCCGTTCACTTATTAAGTAGATCTACTACCCCCCACCCTGACGCTACTCGCACACACCCTCACCCTCCAGGTATGTCGACAACAGCCCCAATTGTAATATAAAATGCAGATGTTTTTGTTATATAGCCTTTCGACAAATGAACCACCTGCTCCCTTCCCGGTTGATATAAAAAGAGAAAAGATTCATTCACTAGTTTACATTATATATTGTAGTGTATTGGTGGAGGTACTGTAGTGTTGAAGGTAAAAAAAAAAACAAGTGTATAATGAACCCGGTTATAATTAGGTCAAAATAACGAGATGCTAGAAATTGTGTATCTTCATTTTTTTTGCGCCCAATTTTTTATCGCTTTTGAAAATACAGCATCTTGCTGGTCACGTATGTATGACACCTGTCAATCAAGGTCTAGACTGTACACAAGACAATGGTTGTATTTTTCAGAATTATTGTAACACTGAGCTAAATTTAATATTTTATATAGGGCTGTTGATAAAGTGCAATTACCGCGTAATTAAAGCATAAAAATTATGCGATTACATTTTATCGCAAACACCTTTAATCAACTTTAATGCGTTAAATTTTACCCAAATGCTGTTATTTCACAGTTGTGGAAAAAATAAAAAAAATCAGTAAATAAGCCAATTCTATAAACATAAATAGATCAGACAAGATAACAAAAAAAAAAAAAAATTACCCGAGCACAGAAACTGTCACGTTTACATAAAATCATAGCAGCTATATGACCTTGAAACAATAGGATTGTCATTTCTTTATTTTAATTTATGACCCTGGATACAAATTTAGTGAACATCTGCAGACGCGTGCTCCTAGTTTGAAACAATGGAACTGGTATAAAGGGGGCTGTCCGTAAATTACGTCAACAAATTGTTGGCAATTTTACCTCCCTCCCCTCCTCCTTGTCAACAACTTGTCAAACTTCCAGAGACTCCCCCCCCCCCTATAAAATTACGTCAACATTTGATTACCCCCCCTCCCCCAAAATAACAGTAAAAGGGTAAAAAAAAATTAAATAGAGTAGTTTACAACTACAACAAAAAAGTGAATAAAATTAAAATATTTAGAAAAAAAGTTTAAAAAACTATAAAACTTATGAACATATTACCAAATTATAACTACAAAGGCTTACTCTGAACAGAAAAGAGATTACATGGTTTCAGCCCCGTAGCGTGAAAATTCTACAGCGGGCTCCAGGCATTCTACAGCAGGGGCCAGGCAATAGCAGGTGGGGCAGGTAATACATTTTACTAAGTAGAAAAATAAGCTGGGGGGGGGCAGACAAAACGCAGGGGGGACCGGCCCTTTTGCCCCCCCCCCCCCGCACGCTACGGGCCTGCATGGTTTACAAAAATGTATACAAATTACACCTTTAAATTATGAGCATACTTTAAATTAATATAAAACTTTAAATACTATTTAATTATTCACAAAGACTTGTTCTAACTTCAAGCAGAAACGAGATTAAAAAGTTAAAATATAAATACAGTTTTAATTTATTAACATATTTTTTTTTACAAACAAATCCAAATCTTATAATCTCCCATGGAGATGTCAAATGTTCCTCAATTGTTATTATTGGCATATGTTCTGGGTGAATAATTTCTTGTGGAACCGAAACACCAGACAAGTCAACATTTTCTTCATCTAGCTATTCTGCACTTACTATCACCCGTGAGCAATAATTGCAATGAGCTCTCTCTGTCTTTTGACAGCCACTCACATAGATTTCAGATATCAGATAATCTGGTTCTTTAAGGCCCTCATTAGTTTGGCGGACTGGAATTGGTGGAGGGATAAATCTATCAGCAATGACATGAAAGTGCGAGCTTCTAATTGGTTGTCAACAAGTTAAATCACAACATTTGACAATGTGTTGAAAGTACTGACTTTTTCTTATATGGTTTTTTGCACTAAACACTCTGCCGCTGTTAGAAAATTGTCTATGCTTACTTGATTTCATATTTCTGACAATGTTTCGTCGGCATATTTGAAGTTTATTTTTTCCAACTCTTCATCAATTTTTCGACCTTGTGTGTCAAGGTGGCTTCCAAAATGTTTATGTGGCAAAATTAGTAGGAATATACTTAGTTTAGTTAAAATACACATGTTGGGCGAGTGTGTAACACAGGACTACTAACGCTGCTTAATTTTCCTTTATTATTATTAAAGTAATTATATTAAATTTTAAAAAATAACATTGTTGACGTCAACTTTTCCTGACCTCCCCCCCTTCCCCTTGTCAACAATTGTCAAAAATTTTCTGACCCCCCCCCAATCCCCCCTATTTTGTTGACGTAATTTATGGACAGCCCCAAACTTGTTTTGGGACAGGGGGTACGGTGGTTGGGTAAGTAATGTCATCTTTATGTAGAGAGAGAGTGTGTCAAAAATGTGACTTGGTGGGGAAAGGGAGGAAAATAAAGAAAAAAAAAACGCGTTAATGATAAGTGAGCGACTACTTTTTGGCTATACTATTTTAATCATGCGTTAATTTCTATCAATTTTTTAACCGATCAATTTTTTTATATATATTCCCAGAAAACACTACAGACTTTTTAAACTGTACTATAAAACATAATCGTCTTTAGAAATTATCTCCACACCATCAAATTAGCCAAGTCATGTGTTAAAACTTCAGAAGTGTCTCTTCATTTCTTAGGTTCATGTTCATAGATGATCTGGTTTGTCAATAGATGTGTCTGTCTTGTCAATAGATGACGTTGTCTTGTCAATAGATGTGTCTGTCTTGTCAATAGATGACGTTGTCTTGTCAATAGATGAGTCTGTCTTGTCAATAGATGTGTCTGTCTTGTCAATAGATGTGTCTGTCTTGTCAATAGATGACGTTGTCTTGTCAATAGATGACGTTGTCTTGTCAATAGATGTGTCTGTCTTGTCAATAGATGTGTCTGTCTTGTCAATAGATGAGTCTGTCTTGTCAATAGATGAGTCTGTCTTGTCAATAGATGTGTCTGTCTTGTCAATAGATATGTCTGTCTTGTCAATAGATGACGTTGTCTTGTCAATAGATGACGTTGTCTTGTCAATAGATGTGTCTGTCTTGTCAATAGATGAGTCTGTCTTGTCAATAGATGTGTCTGTCTTGTCAATTGATGTGTCTGTCTTGTCAATAGATGACGTTGTCTTGTCAATAGATGTGTCTGTCTTGTCAATAGATGGCGTTGTCTTGTCAATAGATGAGTCTGTCCTGTCAATAGATGACGTTGTCTTGTCAATAGATGAGTCTGTCTTGTCAATAGATGACGTTGTCTTGTCAATAGATGTGTCTGTCTTGTCATTAGATGTGTCTGTCTTGTCAATAGATGACGTTGTCTTGTCAATAGATGTGTCTGTCTTGTCAATAGATGACATTGTCTTGTCAATAGATGAGTCTGTCTTGTCAATTGATGTGTCTGTCTTGTCAATAGATGACGTTGTCTTGTCAATAGATGCGTCTGTCTTGTCAATAGATGGCGTTGTCTTGTCAATAGATGAGTCTGTCCTGTCAATAGATGACGTTGTCTTGTCAATAGATGAGTCTGTCTTGTCAATAGATGACGTTGTCTTGTCAATAGATGTGTCTGTCTTGTCAATAGATGTGTCTGTCTTGTCAATAGATGACGTTGTCTTGTCAATAGATGTGTCTGTCTTGTCAATAGATGACATTGTCTTGTCAATAGATGTGTCTGTCTTGTCAATAGATGAGTCTGTCTTGTCAATAGATGACGTTGTCTTGTCAATAGATGAGTCTGTCTTGTCAATAGATGACGTTGTCTTGTCAATAGATGTGTCTGTCTTGTCAATAGATGACGTTGTCTTGTCAATAGATATGTCTGTCTTGTCAATAGATGTGTCTGTCTTGTCAATAGATGTATCTGTATTGTCAATAGATGACGTTGTCTTGTCAATATTTATTAAGTAGCCCGGGTTCTTTCTGTTTGAGCTACAGTTTTCACAACAGTTTTTTTTTAAATTCAAAATAAAATGTTGCAATAATATATTGTCCTTTGAAGTTCTTTCCCTTTTATTGCATTTTCAATGTGACAACCCACCAATCGTCTGGCTAGTCTGGCACAGAGAATGTCTATTTTAAAACTTCATAAGTAGATTGAATGACGCTGTTAATAAAGATAAATTTGTTAGGCGAATGACTTTGTTGTTGTTGTTTGTCTACTTCTAAATCCAAATGTCATTTTTATTCAGCTGAATTAGTTTAATTCTATGTATTATGGACATTTAATTTCACTAAAGCAGGCCATATGTTCAGCTAGTTAGCGTCGGCCAAAGTAAAACCATAAAACCAGAGCTGTGCCTTAGCTTATTATGGTGCAAGTGGGTGCAAAATACCCAGACCTTGACAATTCAACCCCGGATAGTTAAACTCGCAGAGAACTCGATCAGTTGACAATCCGATCCGCGAACAGTATGAATTGCGATCAGTTTGACCCCAGAAGATTCGAATATGTCAACTGATTGTTATATTGTTTATTTTTTTAATTTTAATATGTAGGGATATATGTAATGCTTCTTCAGCTCATTCACTAGTACATCGCATTAGTCCTGTCCAGTAGTACATCGCATTAGTCCTGTCCAGTAGTACATTAGTCCTGTCCAGTAGTACATAAGTCCTGTCCAGTAGTACATAAGTCCTGTCCAGTAGTACATTAGTCCTGTCCAGTAGTACATAAGTCCTGTCCAGTAGTACATCGCATTAGTCCTGTCCAGTAGTACATTAGTCCTGTCCAGTAGTACATAAGTCCTGTCCAGTAGTACATAAGTCCTGTCCAGTAGTACATAAGTCCTGTCCAGTAGTACTTTCCACGAAGAAAATAAAACGTTCATGTACAACCACAGTCTCTTTCACATTAACCTCATCTGATACGTACTGGATGACATCTGCTCTTTGTTACTTATGTCCGGAGTACAATCCAATATCACTGAAAAATACTTTGCATTCTTGATGTCTCGAAGGATAGCATTCACAACAGCATGTGGTACTACAGTAATGAGTTCGTTTTGAATCTTCTTTCCCAGGTAATGATCATGAATTTCTTCATTGGTAAAACGTCGAAGATGTTCCCCAGTTACTGGATCAAACTTTGCCAGTAATTCTACTAGACCCAGGACATTTCCATTACTTGGCTCTTCAACTCTTTCAATGGTCCCTCTGAAAGCTAAATTGCGCTCCGCAAGAAATTGTCCCCTAAGTGACGATTCTAGAGATAAAGCACCCGAGCAGCCAGTGTTGTTCAGTTAACTATAACTAAAACGATAACTAGAATGATTGACTTTAGTTAACTATAACTAAAACTAAAACTAGCAAGAATTTTTTAACTATAACTAAATAATAACTAAAATGCTTGCCAAAAAAACTAATAATAACTATAACTAAAAAGACTTTCATAACTAATCACATGAAAGTTTTATAATTTTTGATATACGCCTCACGCATTTCATTATTATAATCTTACTATTAAATGTGGCCTAAAAAGGTGAATGTATTTATTCACGTTATTTCAGAGGGATGTAAAATTAGCGGAAGAGCATGCGCAATCTACTTTTGCTTTATTTATTTCCGATTTGATGTTACTAATAGTACAAACATAAAAAAAAAACAATTGGGCACTGTAGGGTTAAAGCCGTAGATATATAAGTAGGGTTCGAAAATTACGCGTAAGATTGGCGCGCGTAATTTACGCGTAAATTACGCGTAAGTTACGCGTAAGTTACGCCTAAATTACGCGTACCATTAATTCCCAATTACTTGAAAATGTATATTCCTTTTGTTGCTCACGCTCACTGATTGCTAGTAGGTATATTTTTAATAATGTTTTCAAAGGTTTTAACTTGTAATTAACCGGTCATACTAATTTGCCCGTCGTCCGCATCGGCCACGTATTTCGTCATGTATTGACTGCATCAGCGGCGGCCATCTTTGGCTGAGTAATACCGTCTAATACGGTCAACGCGGGGCGGGTGCAATGCGCCTCGAAATACGGCCGCCTCGGGTGCCGAACTCAGCAAAAGACGGCACACGCGATCGACGCTGGCTAGGGTTCGAAAATTACGCGTAAGATTGGCGCGCGTAATTTACGCCAAAATTACGGGTGTCATTATTGCCCAATTACTTGAAAATGTATGTTCCTTTTGTTGCTCACGCTCACTGATTGCAAGCAGGTGTATTTTTAATAATGTTTTCAAATGTTTTTACTTGTAATTTACCGGTCATACTAATTTGCCCGTCGTCCACGTATTTCGTCGTGTACTGACTGCATCAGCGGCGGCCATCTTTGGCTGAGTAATACCGTCTAATACGGTCAACGCGGGACGGGTGCAATGCGGCGCGAAAATCGGCCGCCGCGGTTGCCGAACTCAGCAAAAGACGGCACACGTGATCGACGCTAGTGCAATCCGCAGCGAAATACAGACGACGTGGGTGCAATACGCAGCGTAATACGGCCGACGCGATCGACGGAAACACTATACACAGTAAAATGTTTTCTATACGTTTCATGACATTTGGAACATATATTATTATAGATAATGTTTATAAAAAAAATTGGGTTTTTCCAGATTACAATAAAAAAATTTCATGTCAGGGAAAAATGTTTTCTATACGTTTCATGACATTTGGAACATATCTAGATAATGTTTAAAAAATAATATTATTATTTTTTGGATCTTTGGGTTTTATAACCTCCACGTTTGGCTTGCGGCCGCTTGCCATACAGCTCATGGCGGCATTGTGTAGAAAATTTTTATGATTTTGTCTTATTTTAAACTAGACTTTGGCTTCCTTATTGAAAATATTTATTTTATTATGTTTACTAAAACGATTAAAACAAACAATATACTGTGCGGTTTACGCTGTTTTACCAAACGAATACTTCCGGTTTATGCTTGTGGCCGGATGTAGATGGTACTCCTAATCACTGCAATTAATTAATCGCCGCTGTTAACACAACAAATTGCGACAGAAACAATTAAAAATGGCCGTCAAATGTGCATTTTTTAAATTACCGTAATTTACGCGTAATTTTCCAAAACTTACGCGTAACGTTACGCGACTTCGAACCCTATATATAAGATTTAAAACAACGAAACAAACAACAGATGTTCAAACTGTGACTGGAAACGCTGTTGATTGAAAACACAGGTGACTGTGGAAATACTTTTTGTTGAAATCGGTGAAATCTGTGATCCACAATTACAAGTTAATACATGTGATTGTCAAACTTTATTTTAGTTACGATAAGTTAGCTGATAGCGATTCAAAGTAGTATTTTTCTACCCAAAATATATGCAGGATCTAAATCACTTCAACGAATGATAACTGAGCATTGGAATGAAGGAATTGTTAAACTCAAGGCACTGATTTCTGCTTCTCGTAAAGTCATAATCTGTCTCGATGGATGGTCTAAAACAAACTTGTCTGCATCTTTCTTGGGTGTTTCTGCTTGTTTTTTTGATTCTGTGAAGTTGGTTGTTAGACACGCAATGCTACAACTTGTCCAGCTGCAGTATCCACACACAGGAGAAATGTTGGCTGAAGCTCTACAACAGTGCTTGTTGGACTGGAACATTACATCTAAACAACTGTTGATGATTGTCACTGACAGTGGAGCCAACATGACCAAAGCCATCAGATTGCTAAATGAAAGAGAAATGGCTGACCAAGAATGTGATGATAATGATATCGGTACAGAGGCAGAATATCTTTCAAATTCGGACAATGATGCCAGTTATGCTGAAGGAAGTGACACTGATAAAGAAGTAGAAGTCAACATTGATCCTGTACCGGCAGACTTAGTTTACTCAATTGAATTAGAAGAGTTAGACAAATCTAGTCATATGCCGTATCCTAGAATGGCGTGTCTAGCTCACTCGCTTCAGCTTGTGGTGAAAAAAGCATTCAGCCATTATGACAGCCTCCTTACTAAAGTTTGACACATGGTTGGAAAAATTAGAAAGTCAAGTAAAGGGATAGAAAAAATTAAACAACGATGTGGCAAAGTGCTTGTCAGTGATAACAGTACCAGATGGAACAGCACTTACCATATGATATCTCGCTTTATTGAACTCAAAGCGTGTGTTACTGAATTACTGGCTGAGATGAAAACTGACACACTGTTGATTAGCGAATGGATGCGACTACAAGAATTGTCTGATCTGTTGAAGCCGTTTGCTGTGCAGACTGATAAACTTCAAACAGACAGTCAATCACTTTCTCATATACTGCCTGCAATTATCGAGCTGCAGTGTCACCTACAGTCTTGCAAGGCATCAAAGTCAGTTACATCAACCATGCTGAGTGATATGAAGACCAGGTTTAGCTGCATTATGAATCCAGCTGCTGACAATTTCAACCCAATACCAGCAGCAGCATGCCTTCTAAATCCATCGCTGGCAGTTACTATGATGATAGAAGATGAAGAAATGATAAAGCTGCTTGAGGCTGCCAAAAAATACATAATAAACGAGGTTTGTGTGACTTAATTTTACTCCATCAGACATGCCAAAATTGCTATGTATTAATTATAGTTGTGTTATGTCATTTAGTTCACTGCTATGAAATTGAATCTACTATCTAGTTCTGTAATAATGGTAATGCTATTATTGGTAGTGGGTGGTGGCACTGGCATGGCATGTTGTATAAGTACACAGTTTTTGAATAATAATGTAAATGAATAATAATCCAACAGCAATTTGTGTTAAGAGTTTTATTTTCGAGGTACTGGTTGCAAGTTGGTATAGACTAGTATAGAGTTAAATACTGATAAAAATTATTATTCTAATTTGTGCTTGTCAGTTGCCATGCCGGTAACCAGTATGTGTAAAAGTACTATATAGTTATTTGTCAATCACCTGATTGACTTTTACTATTGTGCACATTATATACAGGTTAAACAACAAAGAACAAAATCACCAGATGAAATTCAACTGCAGCAGCAGAGTATTCTTCAGATTCAGTTTCCAAACCTGGCAATGAAACTTTCTGCATCTGACAGTGTCACACCTCATCAGTTGCAGATGTCAGAAATTAATGTGGCCACCGGCATGATCAACAAGTGCATTGCTGACATCCAATGCAATGCAATCAAAGACAATGCCATACCATTTTGGTTGAGAAGCTAGCTGTCCGAAGTCGTGCAGTCAACTTGCACCTATTGCTCTAGACCAGAGGTTCTTTAACTTATGTACTCCGCGAACCCCCGCTTGAAAAAAATTTTTTGACGGACCCCCAGTCAGTTACATCAACCATGCTGAGTGATATGAAGACCAGGTTTAGCTGCATTATGAATCCAGCTGCTGACAATTTCAACCCAATACCAGCAGCAGCATGCCTTCTAAATCCATCGCTGGCAGTTACTATGATGATAGAAGATGAAGAAATGATAAAGCTGCTTGAGGCTGCCAAAAAATACATAATAAACGAGGTTTGTGTGACTTAATTTTACTCCATCAGACATGCCAAAATTGCTATGTATTAATTATAGTTGTGTTATGTCATTTAGTTCACTGCTATGAAATTGAATCTACTATCTAGTTCTGTAATAATGGTAATGCTATTATTGGTAGTGGGTGGTGGCACTGGCATGGCATGTTGTATAAGTACACAGTTTTTGAATAATAATGTAAATGAATAATAATCCAACAGCAATTTGTGTTAAGAGTTTTATTTTCGAGGTACTGGTTGCAAGTTGGTATAGACTAGTATAGAGTTAAATACTGATAAAAATTATTATTCTAATTTGTGCTTGTCAGTTGCCATGCCGGTAACCAGTATGTGTAAAAGTACTATATAGTTATTTGTCAATCACCTGATTGACTTTTACTATTGTGCACATTATATACAGGTTAAACAACAAAGAACAAAATCACCAGATGAAATTCAACTGCAGCAGCAGAGTATTCTTCAGATTCAGTTTCCAAACCTGGCAATGAAACTTTCTGCATCTGACAGTGTCACACCTCATCAGTTGCAGATGTCAGAAATTAATGTGGCCACCGGCATGATCAACAAGTGCATTGCTGACATCCAATGCAATGCAATCAAAGACAATGCCATACCATTTTGGTTGAGAAGCTAGCTGTCCGAAGTCGTGCAGTCAACTTGCACCTATTGCTCTAGACCAGAGGTTCTTTAACTTATGTACTCCGCGAACCCCCGCTTGAAAAAAATTTTTTGACGGACCCCCATCCCAACTTTAGGTACTTTATATATGTATATATTTTACGATGATTTTTTTTTCAAATGGCTTTGCGGACCCCCAGTAAAGGCTTTGCGGACCCCCAGGGGTCCGCGGACCACAATTTAAGAACCACTGCTCTAGACCTATTAGCAGCACCTGCTTCTCAAGCATTTGTTGAACGGCTGTTTTCAGTTTGTGGGATGCTAACCACCGGGAGGAGGAACAGAATGGAGAAGTCGCTGGAAATGAGAGTATGGCTGAAAGTCAACAGTGGTTTGCTGAACGAAATTATTTAATTAAAAAGAATTAGGCAACAATTTGTTTGATGTAACAATTTGAAATAAAGCAACTTGAATTTTTTTATTCAACTTGGAAGTCACTTTTACTACTGGTTTTTACAAACTTAAAAGTTTTCAAGATTTTTTTTAAACTTATTTTCTGTTCACTTCATGTGTAGTGTGATAGTGTAGTGTGTGGTGCAGTGGATGTTGAAATTTAATTGGCATGTCTCTGTCGTATGATGGGCATTTGAAGTTTTGCAGTGCTTACGAAAATTATTCAATAACTATAACTAAATAATAATAAAAATGATTGATGAAAAAACTAACTATAACTAAAATGAATTTAAAACTATAACTAAATAATAATAAAAATGATTGCTAAAAAAAACTAATCAAAACTATAACTAAAATGATTTTAATAACTATAATATCACTGCGAGCAGCCACAATTTTTTCACTTTTATTTACTTGTCGTAATCACATGAAATAATGACGTAATAGATTAAAAAAAACACTGCAAAAAACTAAAAACAGAATAAACACGCTGACTTATCATGATTATAAGTTATACTGGTTTACTTTAATAATATTCACCTAGAATTAGGGAGGGCCTATGAAAGTGCGGGGCCCACTGCGACCGGCCCTGTTTATAAATGACAAATATTGTATAAAAACATAATAAAAGAGAATGTTAAGAAATAAACAGATTTTATTAAGTGTATTTACTTGGAAATTAGCAGAGTTGATCTTATAAAAGATACTGGCGGAAGTTTAGGGTGGATGAGATAGGCGTAGGAGCTTAGAAATTATAATAACACCATTAGATGACGTTATATCCTTTATACCTACACTGTCATCCACCACTAGTTGTCATTATTGAAACCTGTAACATCAACAACACTTCCACCACACACAAAAATAAAACTAATACCGGTACACGTAGTTTAAACAAAGTTAATATTCGTGGACAAAGTTATTATAATGGTGCGAACATGAAAGGCGTCCATTCTGGAGTTCAAAAACGGTTTTTAAATATTAACAACAGAGCATTTTTACTCCAAAATTACAATCTGGTGGTAGCAGACATGGTCAAAACATGCCCTGATGCGTTAACCTTTTTATGGAACTATCCAATGCGTGTACACTATCTTTTCAGCATCTACAAAGAGATGGTCATTATTCATAAAACTTGTTTCCAATCTGTCTGTAAAACCTCTGTGTGAATCAAGGCGGGAATGTAGAATAGATAGTGTCAAAGCACTTCGTTATCAATGGCCTGAAATTTAAGACGCACTCGATGAATTAGCTGAGGAGACTAATAATGCGATAATATCCAATTTAGGATTTGAAGAAGTGACAGCGACAATCAAATTCGAAACAGTTGCTTCAGTTGTGTCTGGCTGTTGAACTTGTACTGTTGTCTTCAATGCTGCAGACGCCCCAAAATCTTCTAATAACGGCATTTTGGAATCCCGCGATCACTCTACTTTATATTAATTTTATTCTTGAATGTTTGAATTAATTTAGGATAAATTTTAAAATTCACTCAGTGGCAGGAGATTATAAACAAACAAGAGTTGCTAGATTTTAAACAAAAACTGAATGCCAAAAACATTTTCGAAGGCCTAATCAAGTTATAGAAGGCCAAATAAAAAAAAAATAACAAAATAATTGGTACCTTCTTTGCTTGGTATCAAAAAAATTGAATTTTCAAATGCATTTATTTATGTCAATATAAATAATTAATGTTATATTTAACTTGAATTTAATTGAACAATGAACCTGTATGGCATTTCAGTTAAATTAAAAAACGTGTATTTGTGCAACCCCCCCTGGAAAAATTTCTAGCGACGCCCATGTACAAGTGGGCAAGAATCAGCAGATGAAATGTAATCTTAAGGCATATTCTACCAAATACCGCCAAAACCCCGGTAAAAATTTTGGCTTATCTGTCCACTAATGAAAGATACATTGCTTCCCCAACTACCTTTTTGCACTCAGACTATTTTTAACAATACCCGTAACTGTGGCATCAGGTGAAAAAGCTTCTCGTGCCTCAAACTAATCATTGAACAATTTGGCAATCCTTGCTCTTGAGCATGATCTATGTAGGAAACAGAGTTTTGATGTTATACGGTATGATCGTGAATTTGTACTTAGTAAAGGATGAATAAATACAAAGACGAATTTATTTTCATGTATAAAATCTTAATTTTCACTTATTATTCTTATTCCTACCCAGACTGGGCCCCGCGCAATCCGTTTCGCATAACGCCCCGATATTGTTGGGGCTGGCCCAGTTTATAAATACATTTTTCTTATTCAAAAACACGTAACAAAGACAACTGGGGTGGCATTTTGGGAGCTGGAACGGATTAATGCCATTTCAATTAATTTCAATTGCTTTGAGTTTCGAGCAAATTGACGTACGGGCAATGTTTCGGAACGAATTAAATTCGTATCTCGAGGCACCACTGTATCTCCATATTATTGCGTTTTTGCTAGACGACACTGACTTAACACTTTTTTTTTGCCCCCTTCCTCGAGTTACCGTATATACTCACATATAAGCCGAGTTTAGAACTATAAAATACAATACTGAGATCAAGGGGTCAGCTTATATGCGCATAAAACAAAATGGACACAAGGACAGACACTAATGCCAATTTAAAGCCACAC
>JAGDYQ010000034.1:6955687-6967522 GCA_021962125.1 Bulinus truncatus
GATACCAATACTTTTTGTTTACACCAATACTATTTGTGAAAAACTATGTAACGATTTTAATACATTGCTTTAAAAGTAATTCCTCATAAATCTCAATCACTACTTGTAATCATAACCATCAACCCCCTACCATTACTCCCCACTAAGACAACTTGGATTCAAGGCTGAAGTTGAACAAACCTTAAGCGTGCCTCTTTGCGCTCAGTGCTTCCACTAACTTACTTGGCAGGGTGTGGGCTTCAATACAGTCGTAAGCATTTTTACTGTACGGCGGTGAACAGGCTGATTAGTAAAATTTGCATAGCTGAAGTAGATAAATATCTTGGAAGATAACTCATCAGAAGGGAAACTTAGCACCCTACCCAACCTACCCGGGGAAAAGAGGTATATTGCTGAGTTGAGATCGGTTAGTGCGGGTTGAGCGCCTGTTTTTAGGTGGGCGTATTTTTATGCCATTACGTTATTCTAGGTTGGCTGATGATCGTTTTGAAATGATGGTCTTCCTACGTGCTGCCAAGTGATGAAATAATATCAAGGGGACTTAGCCTTCGACGTGGGCCATCGGATTTACCTCTGTTTCTATAAGGGAATATTGTGGAAGGGATGCGGTTAGCACAACGTCCTGATTCGTTTCTTACTCCAGCTTCAAGTCGGGTACCTTTTTAAAGCTAAAAGTGAACTTAGCTATGGAGAAATTCCCATCGTTCACCGAGGTGATCTTCAACCCATGATTCTGGAAGGTCGATTTTTTTTTGAAAATTGGGGCTTTTTTTTTTTACGCCACATTGCCTGCATATGGGTAGTGTAGCACAACGCATCAGCACTGTTATGCGTTTGATGCGTAATGTCTGCCGGCCTACAGAGCGGTAGTGAGTCAAACTGATATCATCTCGCAGGGACGGCAGAAGAGTGTTTTAATCCTTGCCAAACTTATTGCAGACCAGCAGGGTGGGTAGAAATGCCGACGGGCCACAGAATGGCAAATGGTTTTCCTGGCCACTGGGACAGAGGGAGGGGTGTTGAATGCCTTTACACCTCAGCCCGAAATGGCAGGCTGCGCGTGCGTGCTTGAGTGGATCGGTAGCTGAAGGGTGTTGTGCAGACTCCACAATCGTCATCAAAAGGGGGGAAACTGCGGTCTCGTGGATAATCCAAGACAAAAACCACCACCGCGCAATGGTTTTTTTTCCAGACCAGAGAACCCCAAGATCCATCCCATGGATCAGCGCGGCATAAAACTTCAATCAGGAGATCACAAAATATGTCAAAAATATTTCGTGATTCTCGAAACAATTTTACTGGATTAAGACGACCGTTGCCTGAAGTCGACAGTCGAGTAACCACAAACACCACTTTGGCGCCATCTACCGGGCGCTAAGTAATTAGCATTAAAGGCTTTAACATTGTATTTTATTGTTTTCATTCTTTTTTTTAATACTCGCAATCATTATATTTTAAATAAAATTGTTTTGTTGTTCTCAAAAATATTGGTATTGTATTGGTATCGATTTTGACAAATTACATTTTTACTTGAGTATTTGCATTGGTATCGGCTATTTTCATGAAGTATTGGTATCGGTATTGATGATACAATTTAAGAGTATTCTTAACAACCCTGATTATTGCATGATAAATATCGAGAAGAAAAAGATAATTTTTGTAAAATTTTATAAGCAGTTGGATAGTAAAAAATATGCAAATCTAAAAATCTTGCCAAAAATATTTATTAATATTTAGTTCAACTTATATTTGTGAACAAACATTTTCTTTAATGAATCACAATAAGTAAACCAAGGCCAAGGTCGAGAGATTAAATGATTTACATTTTGGAGGCTGTATTAAGATAAGCCACCAGCCAGAAACTGAACCTGAAATATTGATAAAATATTATAAACGAAAGGTAAACCGCCACAATATTTAACTAATTATTATAATATACGGGGATTACCGCTTAATTGGGATCAATGTAAAGCCTCGGTCCCGATGTGTCCCAATTAAGCGGAATCGACTTGATTTGTTATTATTGAAATGTTTATTTTGTATTATTCTCCTATAGATATTTGCTATAAGTTACCTATGATTTGTAATTATTCTATATATATATATATATATATATATATATATATATATATATATATATATATATATATATACTTCTATGTATTTGTTATATCATTTATAGTCTCATAATAAAAATGTGTTCATTTTTTTTTTAAAACTTTGTATTTTTGATTAAAATTTTGTTCATTTTTGTTTAAAATTTTTGATATTTTTTTTACGTTTGGCCCGCGAAAGTAATTTTTTTTTTTCAATCCGGCCCGTGACAAAAAACTGTTGGCCATGCCTTTTGTACTAAATAGGTCGTACTATTCATACTCAGTGTTCTTTTGTATTTATTGTTTTTCTTTGGTCTGATATGTTTGTTTTGTTTCTTTTTTTCAGAAATACACAATTATTATTTTTTTTTCGTCATATTTATTCTGATCGACCCACCCTTATTTTCATTTGTGACCCACCAATAGTTCACGACCCATTTCAGGTGCCGTACCTCGCACCCGGGGCACAATACCTTTTTTAGCACCCCTTCTTTTGAAAACCTTATAAATTATATATATGTAAATAGTACCATTTGGTACCCCTTTTGTGAGTAGCACCGGGGCAGTCCCACCCCCTTACTAGCCTCGCCCATTTAGTGAGTTGCAAAATACTATTGCCAGTTTTGACCCAATGGTGCCTAGCGCCTTGGGAATTCCAAGTTTATTTATAAAATTTTTATTTACTAAGAAGGGCAGAATGCACCTTAAGTAAAAGCTCAGCTCCACCCCCCCCCCCCAATATGTATATTAACTAAGATAAGACCATTTGAGCCATAACAACACAACTAATATTATTTACATTCACTCGAACTTTTAATTTAACATGAGAAATACATTAAATTTACATTTAGAAAAAAAAAATCCAGAAGGCACAGGTAATTAATTCAAATGTAAATACAAAGTTAGCGCACTTGTTTTGTCTCCTCCATTTAATTAGTTACACAGTTGACATTAGTAATTGTAGCAACATCATAAATAATATTAAACTACTTGAGCTTAAAATTTGCTTTATGTGTGATTTAACGATGTTTAATGCAAAAAGTAATCATCATAAAAAACATATATTGATAGAAATATATTTGGAGATGATCAGATGGTTTGAATTAAAATACAAATTATTTATTAGGAAAGATTTGAACTATAATTCAACCTTAGTAATAATAATACACCTAATCATTGATCCAGATCTGGAAAATAGAAGTTCATAAGCTATGGAGAACTGTTATAGGCTTTTTAATAAAGAAACTCGTATCATACAATTATTCAACAGCTCTAATTACTTCTTGATTAAAGAAAAAATATCTTAGGGACTGGATAGTAAAGTTTATGTGCCTGGAGTGGGATTTATATACTTTTATTTCTAAACGGAACAAGTGACACCTCATGTAAGATATCCATAGGACACATCTTGGAAGTGTGATACAACTTTTAATCATTTTAATACGGTCCAACACATTCTCTCATAATAAACAAAAAAGTATTTTTCTCATTTTTTTTTGCATGTTTCTTTTTGCTTCTTGGACATAACCCTGTTACATACCAAGCAAATGCTGAGCTTAAATTATGAAATTATAAGCCTGTGTTAAATATCAAGTCAAAAATATTTACAGACGACTAAGGGAAAAAAATCCACCAGAATTGAAGTATGTAAAGAAATGTACATGGAAAAGAAAAAAATTCATCACAGCAATTTAACCAGTTTATTATGCCATATTCATGTATATAAACACACAGTGAAATGTTATTACAAATGCCAGTGTAACAAATTTTTCAGTACTGCAAATTTTTTTTCAGTCCCTTCCCCATCGCTTATATATTTGTAAAACAAACGTCTAATAAAAACAAGGCATAGATGTCAATTGAAGTTCAGCAGGGAAAAATTAATTTTTTTTTGAACCATACTGCCAGTGTGGGATGTCACTGCAAGGAAAAAAAATAACTGGCTCCTTCATTTATTACATAATGCTTAAGTGTTGGCACACAGTTATCACGAAATGTTAAAAATTAAATTACTAGACTGAGCAGTGTGCTATGTGTGGAGGATGTGGGGGGGGGGGGGGGGGGAGATAATTTAAAATTACATCTTGCATTCAGCATTATTACCCGTAATGTACCATACAGTGAGTGTTTTGGAATAGCTTCAGGAAAAAATGATCATACCAGCACTGCTTGGGGTAGGGACCTGATGGAAAGTGAACATCACATTTTAGTTAAATAAATGGTGATCTTTTTGTTAGAGCTAGGGGAAATATTTTATGCAATTTGCGAAGTTGGTATTTAAGCATTTTATCAGATATACTCAAGAATTTAAACCGGGATTTAAAATACTGTGAGAATGACTTCTAAAATTTACTTATTTATGTATTCATTTATTTTGAAATTGTGCGATGTATATTATCGTATGCTCTAAATGTAATTAAAAACATATCATGTTTAAAAATATTTTGATCATTACAGAAAATGTATTTAATAATTCAGACTGTAACGCAAGGGGGGGCAACTAAGGTATAAAAAAAAATTAATTTACTCTAACTCCTTTAATTCTCTTTCTCTTTTAGACTAATTTTGTAGAGCAAAAAATTTCAAGAAAAAAAATTTCATTTTGCTAAATAGTTACAGTTTAACTTGTAATATTAACAAAAATTATATTGGACAATTACAGTAAAACTAATTACATATCTTATATAATACCTTTAAAGAAAAAATGCACACAAAAAGGGGGGGGGGGGATCTTCCCCCCCACGCCCCTTCAATTTTGTTAAACATTTCACTGTATATCTACATGAATATTTATATACATATATATGCACATACAAAGAATAAGTTAGCTCAATGTAATTAAAATAGCAGTTGTATAATAAAATTTTTAAAAACTCATAAAATATGTTGAAATCACTGTAACATACATTTATCTACTCTTGTTTCTGTTCTAGCTGATCTCTGAAATATTTAAAAAAAAGGAACTTTTTATATAAGTCACAAAAAAGTGTAAAGAGACAAAAAAAAAAAGAAACGAAAATTAAGCTCCACCATTTCTCCACACTTCCACTCACCTCCTCCATAAATCATTTCAATGTTACTTAAAAATCATGCCTTAAAATATATAAACATCTAGGCCCTCACACTTTGTGAGCGCTGCTGTGCCAGCGACTCCTGTTCACTTGCAGCCAAAGCTTGAGCTAAGAGGAAATCTTCTCTTTCTTGATCTGTCATGCTGTTAATGGAGAAGTTTTCAATGCTTTTAGTATAAAAAATCTTTAAAAAAAGAAAAGGCTGTACTTTAAATATCTAATAATATAATATTCATTTCGATTCTGCGTTAAATCGAAAGTAAAGCGTTAATATAACAGTACTCCAGTTTAAAATACAATCATGAAAAAAATCGGATCTGCCCGAAACCAAAAAATAACCTAGCCTACAGATCAAGCCTAAGGGGATATAACTCTATGCAAAGGTTTTGAAGGGTACAGCTAGTAAGTATATAAAACTGCTTCAAATTATGGCATTATTTGCAATAAATTATATGCTGAAATAAAACTTAAATTTTGAAAAACAAAACAAATTTTAATATTGTAAGGACACTATTTACTTAGATTCTGGGTTGCCAGGAAGGCTACCATTCATTGACAATTGTATAGCACGAGCTAGTGCTTCATCTTCACTCTGAAAATAAATGTATACATATTTTGCATCAGTGTTAAGAATAATGAGCTCTATTCATTACAACAATTTACATTTAGCAATTTAGATTTTAATAATTCATGACACTAGGTTTAATTAATGGGAGGATGTGTTGCAATCAAAGAAAATGGTTAATTTTAAAGAGTTCCGAACTTATTTGCTTGAATGTATTATCTTTTATACAAATTATGAAAAAGACAAAGTCTATAAATTTAAAATCTCATTCTAATTTGAATAATCAAATTATTTTTCAATTGTAATGATATACTATTAATACATTTCTTAAAAATGAAATGTCTTAGCAAATAAAAAAAATAATTCACCAATGTTTTTCAAATGATGAACAGAAACAACAAGTACAAGTAGACAAAAAAAAATATATCACTTCATGAACACAACTTTTTGAGAAAATGGAAATCTTTTTCACTTACCATTGATCCCTGAACAGATGAAACATTAGTTTGTGTTTTCAACTGCTGCCTTGTGTTACTGAAAAAAAAGGAAAAAAAAATTAAATTTTGGTGATTTTTTTAAAAAATTAAAAAAACATATACATTACACGAATACTACTTGTAATATGAATTATCATTTAATAACGGAGAATATAAAAACTCATATTAGTCTGATCATTTTAAAACTATTCAAGTCTCTTACCTAGAATTTACTCTAGTTTCTCCTGATCTAGAAGATGACGGTGTGGCCTGATTTCTTTTTGGTGAGCTTCCAGGTACTCGCTGTGCTCGAAGTATAGCAGCAGCCCTAAATAAAAAAAATTTTAAGTAGTAAAAAAAAAAGCTTACTGCTTAACGTAAGCTTAATTACCAGTGTTGCCAATAGTCTCTTCCACCTTATTGTCTCTTTAATGGACAGACAAAAGTGATGGCCCCATAGCTATCACAAATTCAGTAGTGATGTAAAAATACTCTAAAAAATGTAAATTTTACTCCCCCAAATGATGACAATCTATGTGACGAATATAAATTCCATGAATGGAACCATTTAATTAAAACTCATTTTTTTTCTTAGGATGGATAAACATTATTCCCATATAATTAGATATTGGATAATTTACCACATTTATCTACAATTGCAGAAATTAATTGAAATTAATAATGACTCATTTCTGCATTCATACAGAGTTCAGGGAAAGCACAAATAAAATCAAGATCTATATTTGAGCTACAATGTTTCCATTTAAAAAGCATGAATATAAAGCTGGTTAAGTAGATGTTAAAAATTCTATAATAACTGTAAAGAAAATGAAAAAGAAAGAAAGAAAAATCAAGGATATTTACCCTGAATTATTCACAACCCTTCCTGAACCCTGAAAGCCATGACATTCATGATCTTGTTCATGTCTATGCCGTAAGCAGAAATTAAGATGACATGTTTCACACTTAACAGGAATGAGCTAACAAAACAAAACAAACAACTCAGAATATTTTTTTCAAACTAAGATATATTTAAATTTAGAAAATGGGAGCTAAATAATGCTTTTGTATGCATCATATGTTTAAGTTAAGAAGTTAATTAAAAAGAAATGTTAGTTTTTACCTCTTTTTGTTTACATCCTTTTTTTGAACATCTATTGGTGTAAACCTAACGAGAAACATTTATATAACAAAGTAATATTTTTTCATATATATTTCAAATGACTAATAGATTAAATACTATGGAAATAATTATCATATAGCAAAAAAAAAAATCAAACCAACCTTTCTTCTTTCTTTGGCTGGATCTGACTGGCAATCTGACTCTATATGTCTACCGACTACTATATCTGGAAGTTCGCCTTTTTTTATTGGACAAGGGAGGTTGCATAAAGGGCAAACTGGAATCTGATTGTCCTTTACAAAAACAAAACAATACATGTGTTAAGAATAGAATTTATTTTTTTTAAATAGTAAAATATTTATACATAGAGCATTAACACATACCTTTTTATATGCATCTGGACAGTTATGATTCACATAAACAATATGATCACGACTGAAAAAAAATACAAAACATTTACTTGAAAAGTTGAAGCATTTATAAGGTCTTAAAAAATAACATTAAGATGGTTTTAACATTCATTATAATGTAAACTCTTCTGTAAAATTAGAATTTTTAAAAGTAAATTTTTTTCCTTCATTAGCTAATATAGCTGAGGTTTATTTGCCAGTTACATTACTTTTTGGATCTAAACTTACCAGAAAATGTTTAAGCAGGCATCACATTTCATCGGCAGAAAATCTGTGCATTAAGGAATTATTTAAATGTTGAGAAAACACACAAAAATTTCCTAGCACTAATTAATTTTTCAAATACATTTAAACTAAATCTTAAGAAAAAATGAGACTCCTTTTCTATTTTCACCTGAATCCCTGACTGTAAACTTATGGTACATCCCTAACAAACTATATTTAGCACAAAAAAAAAAAAAAAGTTCCCTTCTTAGCCCTAAAGGGCCTTCGGGGCAGATGAAGTGTAGAATTCATCTGTTTCTATAACCTCGGCATATGAAGGGATTGTGTGGTTAGCACAACGCCCAGCCGCCTTTACTTCCCCAACATAAGTCAGGTACCCATTTAAAGCTGGGTGGACTTGTGGGACGACTTTGCACCAAATTTCACCTGGAAAAATTCCATGGGCCTCACCACCGGGGATCGAACCCAGGACTCTCAGGTCGACAGTCGAGTATCTACACCACTCGGCCATCCGTCCCACTTATTTAGCACAAAGTCATAAATATATTCTTTGCTGTTAAAAAAAAAAAGCATATCCATTTTATGTGGGGATGGGGGGATTCCCAAAGGTATCCAGTTATCACAGAAAATATCTGATCACTTTAGATCAAACTCTAAAATGAAAGACTTGGTTTATTTTACCCTAACCCTATTTTAATCTACAAAAATTATTTTATAAATGAAGTTAGAGAATGTTTATTAATGTTATCTGTACTATGAATATTTAATATAGTTTTAAGACACCACAAGAAATATAAAAAAGCTAATTAGTTAGAACAGTGGTTCTCAAACTTTAATGCATCTCAACCCACTATGACAACAGCTTTTGTTATGCGAACCAACATAAAAAAACTTGTTTTAAGACACAAGTAAAGAAAAACTACAGTAAAAGAAAGAGAGTAAAAGCAGATTCAATATCATGTACAATGAAATTCATTTTATAAAATTAATCAGTAATAGAAAAATGTATTACTGTTAATAGTGTAAGAGTCATTATTTTAATGTTCAGATAAAAAGTAAAAAACTTATTGTTTTGCGCTATTATATAATGTATAGTATTGATTTTTTTACTTTTTGGTTGTGGATATCTCTTTAAAATAGACTAATTCTGCAGAGGTTGAAAGCCAACATTTTATCTCTTAAAAAAGTATGTCCTTTCACACTCTACCACAATACAAAACTGAAGAATCTACTCATAAACCATGAAACTCTTGATATAAAATAAATATTATGAACTCTATCAAGCAAATAAATTCAAAATTTTGAGTCAATAAGCAAGAAGATTGAAAGAAAGTTAAAATTTTAGCATAATAAAATTAAGAATCATATTGCAACAAATAAAAAGATAATAAAAATACTATGGGCCATAGTATGGCATGAATGAGTAAATTAAATAAAAAACTATTAATAAGGCTAAAGCTTTGGCCTCTGGCTATAGACTGCCTACAGACACTTCTTGCTCTTATAATTATTCTACAATAAGATCATGAGACATGCTAGGCTTCTTGATAGTATTGATAGGCTTCTTTACCTTCAATGAGCTTTAAGTTTAAGCAATTTAAAGGCTTTACTTTACTCTTTAGTTTTGTACCTATTGGCTGCCAAGTATTGCTAAATAATTTTAAAACTATATGCGATACATTACTAATTAAATGTTTAAGTCGATAAAATATGGCTAATCATTATATTGTTTACTTTTCAAGAATATTTAGACTAATCTTTAGTCACTAGTGTTTACAAATTTCCAATTATCATTTACAATAGTAAGTATGATGCCATTCCCATTCAAGGCCCATTGATGATTGATGGGTTATCATTACGACTGAGATTAGATTTACTTACCCAACTGTTTGCACGACTGCTCTTTACAGTGTTCACCAAGATTCGGTAGTTCCATTTAAATGATTTTATATAATATAACAGATTTAATATTTAGTATATGCGAAGTTTCAATAAATAGTAAGCGAATTTGAAACGTATATGCTAGGTCAAAACCACAGAATCATAATGAGCTTTATAAGAGGAAATGACTATTTGTTTTCGATTTTCTCTCTAATGTAGAACAATAACTGGCTTGATAAGACGGAACAAATATGTAAATATAATTATCTACACAACGAAATCTTTAAAATTTATTTAAAAAAATTAAACTTACAAACAAAAATATTAATTTTACTTTTTTTATTATATTAAATTAGTGTATTAAAGCTCAAATGTATAAAAAAACCTCAAAACGTTTATTAATTGTTCTGTATAAAAAGGATAATATTTGTCGTATTATTTTAATTATTTATAGTTATTAATAAACGTGCAAGTCATTGGGAAACACCTTGATGATAATAGAAAATCTAGAGCTCTCTAAAATAGACCAGAATAACTGGCGTTGCCAATGTAGCCTATTTTATATTTCAATAACGTAACATAAAAGTGTTTCTAAATCAGGCATTCTAAGAGCAAAGAACAAGTTGTATTTAAAACACAAAGTGCAATTCCGATCTTTTTACTAACAAAGAAACCGAAAAAAATTGTCAGAAGAGCCTACGTGTTCAATAAGGTTATTAATGTAATAAATAGAAAAGCTGATCCGCTAGAGATAACAAATTCCTTTTATAAGACAGCTTCTAAAAGTTGAGTAACAGATCGACATATTAACAATGCAGACTTGGGGAAAGATTAGTCCTGTAAGAGTGTAGAAGGATTGAATAGTAATTACCGATTTTCCATCCTAATGTAGATCATTGGACTACATCAAATAAATATCGAAATAGGCATAGAAAATTCCGAAAACAGATGTACAAAATACACAAAGCAGATCACATTTAAGGACTTTATACTGCGATAGCCTACACTGGGTTTTGAGGGGGGGGGGGGGCGTTACTATAAAGCAACGAAGAAAGTGCTCATGCAGCTGATCTTCAAAGTGGCACAGCGACAGGATTCAGTGGCGTCACTGGGGGGGGGGGGGTCGGACACCAAAATTAACAGTTCTAAATTTCATATCATAAAAAACTCGGTATTGTCGGTTATATAACCGATCATAGTTAAAATCATGAGAAATAGCACTGGGTGCCACCATGCAGAGCATTAGCACAGAATGCCAGCATGTAGAGCAGTTTTACAGGGTGCCACCATGCAGAGCAGTATACAGAGCGTCTGGAGCTTAGGTAAATGAATACAATTTAAAAATGCGCTAAAAAATGACGCCTGTAGTCACGTGGTTTCATGAAATTGAAGACGTAATT
Source organism: Bulinus truncatus (assembly GCA_021962125.1). Taxonomy (NCBI): domain Eukaryota; kingdom Metazoa; phylum Mollusca; class Gastropoda; family Planorbidae; genus Bulinus; species Bulinus truncatus. The sequence continues at coordinate 6,966,935 of JAGDYQ010000034.1, forward strand.
TACTAACACAGTTTAAGGAAAGTAATATACATCTTTCTGAAATACAGTCAGTAATACTATCGTTTTTATCGCTAAAAGTATTTTAAAGTAAATTATATATGGACTAGTGCAGGAAAATTTGAAATAGGTACCATGGCATAGCTCATGGTGGAAGTTGTTTTTTTTTGGGGGGGGGGAGGGGGGGTTGCCACCAACCACACTGACGCTACTGAAAGGAATATACAGAGGCGTACCTATGGTGGGGGGAGGGGGGGGTCCAAATTCAAAAGTACCCTCGGCCCCATCTTGAGGGGGCCCCACATTTTTTTACATTAAATATTAAGTACATTATCTCATGTCATGGCGTCGAATGTCAAAATGCAGGAGCCCCAAAAGAGGCCAAGCCCCCCGGGCCCCCAAATCCCTAGGTTCGGCGCTGGGAATATATCCTATTCGTTACTGGTAAAATAGCCCACTCATTGTTGATGGAAATGTTTGAGTAAAGGCCTACCCCAATACGATTTTGAACACGGTCAAGCGAGAAAATAACCGAACAGAGATTTTACCTTATCACCTGAAGCCATCAGCATTTATAAAGAAAACTAGATC
>JAGDYQ010000034.1:6968022-6986461 GCA_021962125.1 Bulinus truncatus
GGAAGCTGGGCTACTGGTGATGTACATTAAATCTAAACGTCCCATTGGCCGGCATTTCTCCACTTACATCTCTGACAGCAGTGGAGTCTGCCACACAAGTGAAGGTGATGTCACATGACTGGACTACATCTGCAGGGTTGTTTCCTTTCAGTGCTCCAGCCTTCACAAATTCACGACACTGCAAAGAAATAGGAAAAACAAAACTTAGGTGAGTTGACCAAAACAGTTGAAGAAAATGTGTAGCCACAAAAAAAAAAACAATTACCTTTACATTATTGTGATTTTTTTGTTTCATTTTCTTAGAGCTAATATAAACACCATAGTTGTTTGGTGCCTCTCATTTGATTGCACACTGTATTGATAACCTTGTGCTATTTCAGAATACATCTAAATAGAAGTAGTTTGGTAGGATTAAGTGGAAGAGTCCTGCATAGGGTGCCTGCAGACTGACAATGCAATAATGCCTAGTTGTAAGTCAATGAACGATGAGATGCTTATCTCTTGACCCTATAAACCACCAATGGTGCTGTATTTACCAGAGCCCTTTCTACACCCTCACCCTGGCCCAGAATGCAACAGCCATAGAGACACAACCAGATAATATAAATCACACAGAATGCCCACAATCAATTTAAATTGACATTTCCTAAAGCCGCTATAATTGCTTCATTATAAAAAAAGGAAAAAACACAAATGGAGAAATTTTTTTTAAGTCATAATTAGAGGACTTTTCAAATGAGATGTGGTTTCTGTATGATGTACATTCTGTGGAAACCACTGAGGACATAAGGCACCAGAAGTCTAACGCCAAAGGCTTTTAGATTTTACTTTGTTCAAATTGAAATCAGGTATTGAAATAATGTGAAAAGATGACAATGTGCAGAACACATGGTATTTCTTATGCCATTGATTTACTGAGATCTCAACCTTCAACTCTCCCATGTATATCATAAATCAATTTACAGCAGTGCTTGGGCAACACAAACTGTGCCGACGAGAATGAGATTCATTAGTTATGCACAAGAAGTTTAGAAGTACATGAACGCCAGCACACACACACGCTCGTAAAATAGAAACAACAGAAACCACGGCGTGATTTAATGAGCAGCTGTAAGAGAGGGTGGGTGATGATGGAGGGGGGGGTTAAGCCGTTCTGCTTCTCACCAGTGCAAGTTACCCGATCAATACATGTAATAGCCGCAATCGTGAAATGAATAGGGTCATGGTAAATATGAACACCAAACAGTGTGAGCGTTAAATCGAACAACTCACGTTAACTGGGGGAGGGGGGGAGAGTGATATACTTCATCAAAGCCATGATTGCCGCACATCGGTCTATCGGTAAAATGAAGGAGGGTGGGGGTGGTGGTGGTGGACTGGGGGGGTTAAAGAGTGACTCATAAAGTAACCACGGTAGGTCGATGTCTGGAACACGGGGATGATGAGTATGTTTGGGTGAAGACACAAGGAGGTGTAAGATAGTCACGGTGCGGTATTCACGGTACGACCATCGCAGTTGAGTTTGGGATTAGAGTTTTGTTTTTAAAATTTCTCTATCAATTGTTTTCTATGTAACCGGGTTCACAAGATTACTGTCACTTGACGGGACTCTAGTTGATAAAAAAAACAACCTGTGAATGCACTCTGGAAAATACACACGTGTCCGTGCCGACAAATGTTGACACTATTTTAGTCAAAATGACCAGACAACTAAGTGACAAACAAATCGGCATACACATAAGAGGTAAAAGATAAAAACAACGGAAGTTTTTTTTTAAAAGTCCGAAACACTGACGCGTATGGACCCAGCCATTTATCTCTGGCTTTATCTCACCCTTTATCTTATCTACTGGCAGATCATGCTATCTCGCTCTATCTTTCTTGCAGCGAACTAATTTACAAACAACTTGCCCTAATTTACAACCTCGCGTGCTTGTCTTGGTGGACAGCAGGGACCAAGCACCGGACGTTTGAGGCATCCTGTCAACAGTACAAGCTGCAAACGAGCTATTTGTTACACATGTGAATGGAAAAAGATAGGGAAATATAAAAGATGTTTACGTTTTAATATTTACAATTTGCTTATGTTGACATTGATCTGATTGGAAGTAAGCGTACAAAATATGTTTATTTTTACACCTTTAAATATACAGTCGATTCCGCTTAATTGGGACATATCGGGACCGAGGCTTTTTGTCCCAATTAAGCGGCTGTCCCAATTAAAAATACAAATTTACTATTGGCTTCATGGTTTGGTTTCTTTGAGATTTGTCCCAACTAAGCGGTGTCCCAATTAAGCGGAATCCACTATATATATATATATATATATATATATATATATATATATATATATATATATATTTAATCTCGGCTAGTTTCCTTAGTTTGAACCTATGGTTCGGAATTCGCATATTCCTTTTACTTTTTTTTGACTTTCGGTATATCAAAGCAGATTATCTTAATACCATATACAATACTATGGATTACAATAGCTTAATGAACCGAAAGTAAAAAAAAAAATAATTAAAAAGGAATATCCGACCATAAGTTCAAACTAAAGAAACTAGCCGAGATTAAACCACAAGTGAACCATGCAGTGTTGTCATGTCAGAATAATAGTGACTTCTCATATTCGATGAGCTAGTCAGTGTGTGTGAAATCTCTGTCAGGTTGAAATAAAATCTCTTAGATCTATAAACAACTAACGGGACGGTTTTTATGGTGCCCTTCTTTCATCCCCACCATAGCCGATAATGCAACGGTCATGGAGGCACTACGGGAGATATAGTGGGTAGAAGGAGTGACTAAAAAAAACCCAACATACTATTACATTATGTTGATTTTGAACATTTTGTAAGTAGAAGGATATTATATATACAAAAGATGTGGCCATAGCGTGGCTATTAATACGGTTGTAGCAGACGATTGGTGTGGCTTTTCTGTCCCCCCCCCCCATCAACTTCCATCATTTGTACATGTTTCAAATACACTATGTACGTGTTTCAAATACACTATGTACGTGTTTCAAATACACTATGTATGTGTTTCAAATACACTATGTACATGTTTCAAATACACTATGTACGTGTTTCAAATACACTATGTACATGTTTCAAATACACTATGTACGTGTTTCAATTACACTATGTACGTGTTTCAAATACACTATGTACGTGTTTCAAATACACTATGTACGTGTTTCAAATACACTATGTACGTGTTTCAAATACACTATGTACATGTTCACTATGTACATGTTTCAAATACACTATGTACATGTTTCAAATACACTATACATGTTTCAAATACACTATGTACGTGTTTCAAATACACTATGTACGTGTTTCAAATACACTATTTACGTGTTTCAAATACACTATGTACGTGTTTCAAATACACTATGTACGTGTTTCAAATACACTATGTACGTGTTTCAAATACACTATGTACATGTTTCAAATACACTATGGACATGTTTCAAATACACTATGGACATGTTTCAAATACACTATGGACATGTTTCAAATTCACTATGGACATGTTTCAAATACACTATGGACATGTTTCAAATACACTATGGACATGTTTCAAATACACTATGTGCATGTTTCAAATACACTATGCACATGTTTCAAATATTCATTCCTCATCAGGTAGTTTAACTAGCCACCCCTGCTTTACAGTACTTTACACACACACGTGTGGCCTACTTTCCACAGCTGCAAATGTCAAGAGGTGGTCACCCCTGTGTTCAATACTACATCCCGCGCCGCCCGGCCCACAGCGGCTAGACAAGATAGAGCGGGTGTGGGTTGAGATGGGGGGCATATATTTCTAACGGGAGCAGATTTTGCCGGCCCGACACAGTGTCAGTGAAGGCACCAGGCAGACGTCTTCCCGACATTTAGATTCACGTCCATACTCGGCGGGTGAAATTATTGATTTGTTTCTCTGTCAGACGAAGCGTATTTGCTGTCTGCTTTGTGGCGAATTTCTGATTCAGCAGAATAACTACCAAACCTTTTTTTTAACAAATAGCAAGTTAAGTGAAATGTTCCCAGATGGAAAATGAAACTGTTTACAATGACCGCGGTAAAAGCATGATTTAACAAAAACAATACATGAAAGTAAATAATTATTCAATGAACATAAACATCGGTGACGTTCTCTGACAACCTATGAAGGTCTTAAGAAGCCAAAAAGATTTTGCCGATTATTGGTTTAACAAACATGCGTTCCTTGACTGATACCAGTGACCAAGGACCAGTGGCGCAACCAGCAAAAAATGCTGGGGTCGGGGGGGGGGCTCACATATAGAAAAAAGACAGTTTGACAGTCTTTTTAGTAACTTTATATAGTAAAATGTGTATTGATGATTTGGTCGGGGGGGGGGCCTAAAAGCCCCCCCCCACCAGCCTGCGCCACTGCCAAGGACCAGTAAGAAAACATTCAACTGTCCAATGTAACTGCGTGAAAGTGCTTTGGAAGCTGCACAACTGTAGCGGCTGCCCACCCTCTCAGTGTCGAGGGGTTAGTGCTGCCGGTTATAAATATTCTATGGTATGGGAAAGGATGGTCTCGGGTTCGAACCTCTTTTACTTTTCCCGGTAAAAGGACCCAAGTCCACCCAGTTTTAAATGGGTACCTGACTTATGTTGGGGAAGTAAAAGGCGCCAGGACATTTTGGTAGACACATAATCAATTAATATACCGTGGCTACTGACTCTTAAGGAACTCTACACTGCATGAGCCCATTTGGGTATAAAGGGACTTACTATCCTATGGTACTGAGTTTATTGACTACATACTGGAAACACCGAAGCTAATACATTATTATCAATGAGTTATGATCGGAAACACTCACGCCTCGTCAATCCCACCCCCACCCCCCGGTTATGCCGAATCGATTGTACAAACACAATGATTGATTTTTAAAAAAAATATTTCATTTGGCATAAAGTGCAACACTCGGCATCATCTATGTTTACAAAAGCGAAACTGCTGCAATATCTGAGACTGCATCCCGATGTTTACAATCCTGAACTTGAAATGTTCACACCCGCAACACTGCATTGTTATTTTACTCTCATCTACTCATTATTGACGTGTCAGGTTATGACAACATTAATCTCTTTTTTTTCCCCTTCAAATGTCGCATAGTTAGGAACACTTTGTTTAAATAAAATGTATCAACAGTATACAATTTATTTTTAAAACTTTGAAAAAAAAAAATACACTAAATATGGACTAAAAAGTTAAAAAAATAATTCCTGAGGCTAAAAAAATTGCCGATAAGGATTAACTAATATTAGCAATGAATAGAGTTTGAAAGACATACCAAGTTTATACAATTTTAGTATTGAATTTTTATCATTAAAAAAAAAATCAAGAGATACAATATGGCGCTCGTACATTTAGTAAGTCAATATAATTTCTATATATGTTTGTATGATCTAAGCCTAAGGAATTTTTTTTTAATTTATAGTACATTTTAATACAAGTAATTTTTTTTTTCAAGTTTTTTATTTTATAAGTTTTAGTGTAGAGAATGAGCTCATCACCCATTCGCAATGGTCAACTAACCAACCACACATATGTATTACATTTATATAATGTATAGAAACTATACTAAATCTATTTATTTTAATTGTGTCTAATCTGGTACATCTCTTGTAAAGCCTGATTGTTGGCTGTCGCACAAGGTTTCAACCCCAACCGCACCGAACGTTCTACCGTAATTTTGACGGCCAACAGACTCATTTGTATCCATACATTTAGGGTGACATATTTTTTCTTGGCGGCGAACCATTAACTACTGCACGAGGCCGTAAGTTGTGCCTCCTCCACCCCCCCCCCCGGCTCTTGCCGGTGAGTTTTGAGAAATCCAATTCTTTTATACAGAGTCCATCTGGCAGTTACCTGTCATTCTCGTCCATTGTCCCATGTATCCCGCCTGGTCGATGAAGGGCGGCTAGTTACCATACTCAGTTTATTATTAAATTAACAAACAAACAAACATTAGGCATGCGAAGAAAATTCTATGGCGTGTTGTTGGCACGTGCGTATATTATAAGCATTTCCTGGTGTAGATACTCTTCATATTTTCATCTTCGAACTATAGTCAAAAACTGTTTGTAAGCATGTTTTTTTTTCCTCGTTTCAGAAAACTCTTGTCCACTGAATGATAAATTCTTGCGTGATACTCATACTCGTCAATAAAAACACTCTATACAGTTAATACAGCATTCATTGAACGCTAGTTGATACCACTCTATACAGTTAATACAGCATTCAGTGAACGCTGGTTGATACCAATCTATACAGTTAATACATCATTCATTGAACGCTGGTTGATACCAATCTATACAGTTAATACATCATTCATTGAACGCTGGTTGATACCAATCTATACAGTTAATACAGCATTCAGTGAACGCTGGTTGATAACAATCTATACAGTTAATACAGCATTCATTGAACGCTGATTGATTTATTTATAACTCTGTTTTTTAAATTTTCTTCCTCTTTTTTTTAGTGTTTTGAGACCAGCACGTGTAATTTGGTCATTGCTTGATGAATAGTTTATTTCCTATGAATTTCCTCCTATTAAATATATCATTGAAACATTGTTTATGTCTTGAATTTTAAAGAGTACATTGGAGATCTCCACTTCATCATAGTATTGCCGAGTAATTCCACTACCAGGAGAACACATATTCCCCACTAAAGGTTATTTAGACTATTTTGATACAATCAGATATGGTTTAATATAAATGTTTGTATATGCACTTTTCTGAATATAATATCTACCACAAACAGATCCACCAACAGTCACACATTAGGTGCAAGTATACACAGGTAAAGTAACAATAGCCTGTCTAATAACTGACAGTGGTATTATAACGAAAGATAAACACAGATCATGTACATTCGCGAACAAACAAAGCCCATAAAATAACAGATGTACAACAATCACACTTTCTCCAAAGCTTAAATTTTTGAACAACTTGAACGTCAATAAATTGCACCGAACCCCTTTGGTTAAAAAGTAAAAAGGTGGTAGGTACTGGGTAGTGTCTTAGCTTAGGACGGGTCCGGTCCATAGTGTTTAGTATAAGTCTTTTAATTGTCATGTTAACACTGCTAAGTGCTGACAGACCGTCCGTGTAAAGGAGAGATAAGGAATAACAATGTTCAACACAATTTGATGCACACCGTGTGCATTTAAAAAAAAAAAAACAATAACCGAGCGGTTGAAGGGTGATGATGCTTGTGAATCACTTGATACGCTTCGCTGAACTTCGGCTGTCAACACAAGACGGTTATTTGTGACAAAGGCGGACAAAAGACCTGACAAAGCCCTTGTACTTATAAAAAAAAATCCCGTGGCACACAGAAAAGGAAGGCGGTGGCCCAGAATCCGCGCAGCGCAGCTGAGAATATGGAGTCCAGATGAAGGGGAAACGTGTGCTGCTGGTGGTAGGTAACACACTGACTTCGAGGCGGCTGGTGTGTGTGTGTGCTTGCGCTACATCAATTCAGTAGTGCGAGCATTTTAGACTACACGGTGTGCGTTAAACCATACGACTTATACAGCTCCACTATCGCACACAATTACGCTGTTTTCAATTTTCAGCTAAGTTCGAGGTGCATAATGAGGGTCAAAGTGCTTGAACTGATTAGTTATTGATGTGGCATTTAAAAATAAAATTAAAAAATCCTCGCCAACGTCTCCAACCACCGCGATATAAATAGAAAACAACTGTGATGGAGAGGGGGGAGTTATCGATGTTACAGTGAAATTTCGTCGAGTTAAATATTGGAGAGGACTGGAGATACACGTTGATTCAGACATACCACGTCAATGTTTACATCCCCGTGCATAGAAGGTAAGGACAATACAAGAGCTGCACAGATGATACACAATTATTTAGAACAGGGTGCATCTTTTTAAATCACTATTATCTTCAGTAGCAAACACCGTACATTTTAACACCATTATAAATAATGTTAATCATGAATACACCCATCTTAAATGTTAAAATGATTATATATATATATTAGAAGCATATTTTATATATATATATAATGTGTGTGCGCGTAAACAATGAATCAATTTTGAATACCAAAATATAATAATGGCGAATGCTGCTGGTTCCAGACTGGAAACTTAAGAGAATTACTTATTGATTGCTGTGTTCAAATCGGATGGCCATTTATTGTATTAAAAGTGTTAGAAGGTGTTCATTCAAATACAATGTTAATTAAGGCGTCAGAGGCATTATAAATGATGAAACTAAAAAAAAAAAACATACATAAAAAGGTTTTTGATTTGTAACATATTCGTCCTAATTGGCTATCATAGTGATCTTTATTTCATACTCTCATTAAAATACAAGAGCCCAGAAACAGTGTGCTTTATGGGAAGACAATAGACAAGTGAAAATACTCCAGACTGTGTTGTAGAAAATAGGTCAATGTCGAGAGGCGGGCTTTGTACAGCAGTAAAAGTAATAAAGAGTTCAAGACACAGCTACAACACAGTGATGATATGTTTCAGCACTTGATCACAAATGTGTGGCATACAGTTGGAGAGAAATGAGAGCTATATTTTAACTCTCAAAAATAAAAAAAAAACCAAAACAAATCGTTTATCATTTGTAGGCTATAAGAGTCTTTAAAATGTCAAATAAAAATCTATTAGATAATTGTGAGAGGACTACATTTATTCTAATCAATCTAATAAAATAATCATTTAATACATTCAGACAATTAAAAAAAAATTCTTTTGATATTTCAGGGATGCCCAAAATGATGCCATAGCACAACTTAACACATCTATTGGCAAGCCACCAAAACATTTTGAGACAGCCAAATAAAAAAAAAACCAGCCAGCTGAGAGATGGGTGACACCTCTGACATCAATACAGACAGCCTCGCTCAGAGCCTGGGTTATATCCAGAGAAAATCATCTTATGCAACAGACAGATGGCAGAGACAGCTTCTGAAACATACAGTGACCCCATTTTTAATCTTTCGAAAATGGAGCCATGTGTCAAAAAGAAAACTATTCATAGCTTTGTTAACCCTTTTTTTATGTCACTCATCAGCAGCTACCAGTCTCATTCAGTGTCCAGATGTATGCAAGTGTATCAACACCAATTCTCTGCTACCAACCACAGGAGCTCCAGTGTCACTTGACTGCTCAGGCTTGGGTGTAAGACATGTGGTGGTTAACCATGAGGCCATGTCTAATGATTCCAGTATAGTTGTGGATGGGAATGTCACATCCCATATTCAAAATAATCAAGTCCAGCAGGACTGGCTGAACAAGACACTAGTTATACGAGTTCAGTCAGTCAAGTTGGCAGATGACATAGTTTCTTTGGACCTATCAAACAATCAGCTGCAGCATTTGACAAGAGAAATGTTCCAAGACTTTCAGAGTTTAGTTTATTTAAATCTGAGTAACAATAACATCAGTCTGATAGAGAACACAACATTCACTGACCTGATCTATTTAGAAATACTTGATCTCAGCTTCAATAACATCAATACATTTCCTTGGGACTCTCTAAATGGTCTAGGCAAGTTGAGCCAACTAATTTTAAATAACAATAACATTCATCTTGAAGTCAATTCAACAGACATGTCTCCCTATTTGAGACCAGTAACAATGTTAGACATTGCCAACAATCCTATAACTGAACTTCCTTCAAATTTTTTTCATCCTTTTCCATTTCTGAGGTCATTGAATGTAGCCAACTGTTCAATCCAAGAAATAGACCAAACTGTATTTGATAATATGAAACATCTGGAGAAGCTTAATCTCAGCAACAACAACATTAAATTTATTTCACAACCACTCTTCCAGGAAACATCTCTAAAATGGCTTTCCATTTCCGATATGCCTAATTTGACTACACTGTCTCATGAAGCTTTTCATGGACTGTCAGGTTTAGAATACCTCAATTTAAGCCGCAATCCTAAAATACATTGGATTCAACCCAACTTGCTAACACCTCTGAATGCTTTGAAAATATTGGATTTATCAAATTCTGGGATTCAGTTTTTATCAGGAATAACTTTTTTAAACAATAAACATCTCCAGGAAATATTTGTAAACGACAATCCATTTCAGTGCTCTTGTGTCAATGCATGGCTAGCTAAAGAAACTCTCATGGCTAATTCTAAATTTGTGAATGTTTCTTCTTTACAGTGTAACTCAGAAAATTCTGGACAAAAATATTTGTCTGATGCAGATTTCCGGTGCAAAGAGATTACAGTTCAGAATATGACTTCAAGAGTGTTTGTCCCACTGGGCACAAGAATGTTATTAGAATGTAAGTATGAGTCAGAGGATGCAGCAGTGATCAAATGGACCACTCCATCAGGGGAGGCCTTCTACCACCACCATTTTTACAGTAATGCAAGCCAGCACTTGTTGTCCCCTAAACAAGTGCAGCCAGACTCAGATTTCCACTCAGGTCACTACTGGCATGACACCACCTCCTACCACTCTGAGCTGTCCACGCAACAAGACAGGATCATGATTCTATCTGATGGTTCTCTGTACATTGATTACATGACAAGATCTGACCCAGGCCCTTATATATGTCAAGTAAGCAATGAATTTTACAATCACACCTCATCAATCAGTATTTACTTAACTGTCAAGCTTTCAGGGGAAGTGAAAATATACTCCATAATAGCTGGCCTTATCTGTGCTGCAGGCTTTTTCACCCTGAATCTTATTTATGTAATAATATCATGGACTGCCAGACACCTTGTCAACAAGCGCAGAAGAGAGATCATAAGACAAATGCTGGAGAACCTTAATGCTTACAAGACAACACAAATAAGTCGTATTCATGTAAACTACACACATCAGCTGACACGTGTTAGAAACCAATACCACATTCAGCGTGACAGGCTTCACCGCAATTACACTTCGCAAGTGACCAGGGTGAAACGAGGCTGCTCCAACCAGGTAGAAAAAGTGAGGGACAACTACAATTCTAAGCTGCACCAGCTCAGGGACTATTCCAGCAATCAAATTATACAAATCAGAGAAAGGGCTAACAATCAGATAGTACGCATTCGAGACTACGGTTCTAATCAGTTGGATAAACTGAGAGAGACCTACAAGCTGCAGCAGCAGCATGTACTCAAACTTCTAGACACCATGAACTTGGACAACTGCCGACATGTTGTGGAAACTGAATGCATGCGCGCAGAGAGCATGATGTATGACATAGATCTGCTGGGGGATGACGCACGAACAGATTCCCCATTGTCACAAATGGAATCTGAGTACACAACAGCGGCCAGCAGTCCAGCTACCAGCCTGGAGGAAGCCAGTGAGTCAGGTTTAAGAAGTAAGATGGCTGCGGATGATAACAGAGACTACAGCACAAGTTCCAGCGAAATGGGCATAATCATTGAGATGCAGACAAGAATTGACGTGGAACCTGCTATGAGAGTGAATGTTACAGATACATGGCCCTATGATCATGATAGTGAAGAGAATCACCAATACAGCATGAGAGTTCAGTGTCAGTCAGATCCTGAAAACAAATGTTTATTAGAAATTAAAAGTGAAACAGATGTTCTCTCACAGCTGGAGAATGATCTAAAGAGTAAACTGTCTAGCAATGATTCAGACTCCAACAAATTTAGGTCTCACCATACAGACATTGAAAACCAATATGAGGGTTCCTATGTTACCGCCGAATCATCTCCAGTTAAACTATGTCCAAGCAGCCAATTTCCTATATACAAAATGACTGATCTATCAGAGAAAGAAAGCCTGAACAATCTCAGCCCAAAAGATTTGAAAGAAAATTCAGAAACTAATGTTTGACAATAGATTTGTTACTATGTTTATCTAATTAAAAATGTATCCTAATAATTGCTGAAAATAAATATGCTGATAAGAGCATAGAATATTTAACTTGTTGATATTCCAAATAATTTTGACCTTCATTTTTTATCTGATTTTTTTTGTTGTTGTAGTTTCATTAAATTGCACACCATATTTAATTACAGAATATATCTGAAGATAATGTGAGTAAAATAAAGTGAAGTTACATATCCAAGAGAATAAAATCTTCATAAATATATAAGGGCTGGTTCAATGTGCAGTATTTTAACCAAGACACTTTTCAGAAAAAAATGTAAATATTACTAAAAAAAAAAAAACAAAACTTTTTAATTTAAAAAGAAAAACAAAAGGCACAAAAAGTAGAGATCATTAAACTCACTTCATAGCAAAGAAGGATCATAGAACATTGAGTTTTAAATAACAATGTTTGTCGTTATATGTGTTTGATGCATATTATCAAATGTTTAAATACCGTGTGCTTGTTAATTTATATTAGTGCATTTAAGTCATGTCTCAGGATGTATGTCCCCTAGAATGATGATATTAATATTATACATGCGATACATCACTTTGTAAGCTAATCATAGGGTTTGTTAAAATACAGTTGCTGTTTATTTCAGGGACCGGTTATAGTTGTTACTTTATTTAATCTGACCCAACAGTATGAATAAATTATTTATGATAATGAGGTGTCTTTGTTGTTTTTCTCTGTATATCTATTTTCAAGATATTGCATCAGTATTAATGCATTGATGAAAAATTGCTCAAAAAAACTATGCAGTTTATAAAAGTCAATTAAATAATTCTAAAAAGGGTTAAAAATAAATGGCATAAAAAAATCTTTCAATATTGTATAAAAAAATTACTTCAAGAATAATTCCTTTTATTTAAAAAAATAAAGGACATGCAAAATAATGTAGGAACAGTTTATCATACCATCAGATACATATTCCTTATATATCATCTAAAAACAGTAAATTCAGAATTAAATCTTTCATAAATGTTAACTTCTGAATGTGTAATTTCTGTTTACCACTGCTGTTAGGGTTTAGGGGGCCCTAAGTAAAGGTACAGATAGGGTCCCCATTTATATACAACTTGTTCATAGTTAGCACTGTCCTATAGTGTACATTTCAATGTCTGGTAAACAGAAATTGCATAATAGAAATCTGTCTATCTGAAAGAGTTGACTATTTGTGCTCTATGAATAAACAAAACAGTTACAGTTCACTATTTATTAGTTTGCGTTTGAAAAATTAGCAGATTATGATGCCTTTCCAACGAAAGAGGATATTTTGCATGTTCTTAATGAAAACAAAATCTTTTTCAACAAATCATGTGGCATGAATACATCTCAAGTAATTTTTTTCCTCATAATCAATTTCTTGGAATTCAATGGTTCTCTAAATGTTTGGTTGAGAAAGTTAGGTATAATCTGTTTCATCAGTTACACCTATGAGTTTTGAACTTACATCTTACTGAGTAAGGTTTTTTGATTTATATAAAAAAAAAAAAGGGTTAATTCTGGTATTAAAACTTTGACCTAATATTTTTGGTCTCTAGTCTAGGGAAGGGAAAACTTTAAAAAAACTAAGTTCCACATTAAAATTTAACAGAAAGGTCAGACCAAGAGCAGATGAATGTAGTGTTAATGTGAAATAAAATACAGAGAGATATAGAGTGCTGTCTGGATCCAATGCTCTATCCATAAGAATGGCACTGCCTGTTTACATATAAATTGGAGATAAAAACTTGAATAAATGATAGTACTAAAAATAGACCACTTCCATAAACAAGTTAAACACACTATTGTGCCACAGTGTGGTGTGGACAGAAGTTTTGAGCTAATATTGAAATCGCATCAATATTCTTAGACACAATTATTTATTAAATACTGTAATGAGGAATTTTATGTCAATAATCTTTCATAATTTTATTGCTATAGAACACTAATATGATTTAACAATGAGAAAAACAATTACTGTTACAACAATTTATCTACAATAAGCCGTAAGACTTGATGGGTAAAAATGTAATTTATGACACATGAAATGTAGATTTTTTTCTACACATTAGGTAGGTGAGTAAGCATTAGAAAGGTTTCAGGTATCACTTAGACTTCCCATGCAACGCATGGTACACAGCTAGTTTAATTTATACATGTAGAACAATTTTATCAAACATTAAATACCATAAATAATATATGCTGATTTTTTAACCATGGATTAAATGTATTATTCTAGTCATTGTACATGTACTAAGTACTTATATGAATCCAGACCATGACAAGTGACAAATATTTTGGAAGTGACATTAAGTCCATTGAAAATATATACCTGCTGTGTAAATAAATTGGCTCTATGACTTGCATTATTTTCTATGACTGTCTTTGCATGGGCTTCACTTTACAAGACAGTATGCACATGACTAAATAAATAATATTTTTTTATGAAATACAAACGAAACAGATGTGAACTGGCATAAATTGAGACTTGGCTATATATTTTGATATTTAGGCTTATAGTACCTTTATCTGAAAGTTACTTAGTAATTAGGCATTTTCTAATGAAATGCTTAACTTAAACCCACCGGTTCCTTAGGAGGGAAAAAATAGACATATCTCCAATAAATAAAGGTTTTTGGGTTTGAGCAAATATTTGGGTAAAAAAAAGTGGCAACACAAAAATGCTAAGTATACAAATACAGGTATTTAAGAAACTGCCTTGAAAATATATAAATGTATATGAAATGAAATTATATTTCTACCTTGAAAGAATTCCAGTATACTTCAATACATGATTTTTAACCCCATTTTCAAGTGAAAATGTTATCACGAGGATAAAAAAGCCAATAGGCTTAATGAGTGAATAAGAAGCCTTCAATGTACTTTACACATAGGAACAAAATCACTAAAATGAAGATCAGATTAAATAGTTACATGAAAATGGTCAACTAATATGGGGAAACTTGGGATAGTGCTGTTTAAATTTATACCCTCTCATTGGTTTTACAAAATTCAAATTTTTCTTCTTACAAACTTAACAAGTGAATTTCCAAAATTTTACACCAATTAGATAAGCATGAAGGGTTGGGAATCTATCTAAACAGTCTATAGTACATCATAAGCAGTGAAAATATCCAACTAATTTAGTTATTCATAAAAAACATCCATCATGATAAAATAATTTTACAATAACAAGTTATCCCAAAAATTAATTTAAACTTAGTATATATGAAATATCTAGTCCTACATGCAACAGAAATATACCCGCTTCACTATTCAAAAACAATTGAAGACAAATGGAGAGGGAAAAGTGGATATTTTCACAATTCTTATAAATTTGAATGAGTTGACAGAAACAAATTGTAACAAAAATTTTACGTTTCCTACTTGAAAAAGCTTCCTGCTAGACATCAGTTTTGATAAAAGAGATTTATAAAAGAGAAAGATTTCCAAAATAAGTAATAAAATATAGCGATGTGCCTTTCAATGAGATGTCCTTACCTTAGTTGCAGTTCTATTCCACACTGTTACTTCGTGACCTGACCTAAGTAAGTTCATAACCATTCCCTGCCCCATAATGCCAAGTCCAAGAAAACCAATTCTAAGTGGGGTTGGGATAACTGTTTTAGTAGAAATCTGGAGAAAGAAAAGAATTTAAAATTTACAGTACAAAACTTGACAACTATTTATTTTCTATTAAAAAAAATATATATATATAAGCTTTCATATGTAAGTTTTGTGGGTTAGACTACAATGGCTCTACACCTTTGTTTATACTATGTCTCTAAACGCGTGATTATAAGGTTAAGTTCCCTTAGCCCTTAGTAAGGCCATGGGGAATGATGAAATGTCTCTGTATTGGCACAATAAGTTGAAATAAGATTAGCACAATGCTTAAAATGCTTCATATATTTATATAAATTTATGCTAGAAGCATTTTAAGTCACACTTTGTGGGTTGTTGTCATTTGTTTTGTTTTTTTAAACTTCTTTTGGTAATATTCTCATATACAAATTTGTGTATAATTGTACAAATAAACTGATGTTGTAATTTAATATTATTTTAAAAAATTGGGTTTAATACATATATATGCATAGTCTATAAACTTGTTTCTGTCTAATTAATGCATCTTTATTCAGAGTCATTCTATTAAAAATCAATTTCAGGACAATGTGAGGAGTAATATTAGAGCCTACAGAGATGTTTGACAGACATCTTTAAGAATGTTTTTCCTTGCATGCTGACTAACCTTAGTTTTTTCTAGATTTTATAGTCATCATTCAAGGTATAGATTTAGAGAATTTACACTATAAACTTTACACATATTTCATATGAAAATAAAGAGTTGACAAGGAAAGGCATATACTATCTATCAATAGCCTTGAAAATAACTGATCCTCTGATATGTAAGAAAAACAGAATTAGAGCAAACCTTTTCTTCTGATTCAGCCTCATCAAATTCTTCCAGCTTTGTAGCTGTAACATCACCCAAACCAATGGCATGTGTAAAATGATACGATTCTCTCATAGAGTCATCCCCAGTTTTTGGCGTATCCTCTGAGTCAACTTTATTTTTGGTCATGAAAAATCTAAAAAAAAAAAAATATTTAAATATAAAAGACTAATAAATCATGCATGAAATTGTTTTTTTTTTAAATTATTTATTTTATTATTTTTAGAATTATATTCATTGAACATTATAATGGCTCAAGAAAGTGCATTTGAAAAAACTTGTTGCTCAATAATCACTTGAGCTTAAATAAGAGAAAATGGTCACAGAGCTGCTGCAAAATTGAGTCAGATTTTCACAGATTATCAGACCGTGGCTCTGATGGTTGGTAATGACTACTAAGATAACATATGTAACATGTTAATTATTCCAGGAAAAAATAATTTAATTTGATGCAAATGACCATCCATTAGCATATTCAACTACATGTACCAACTAAAGCTTATAAATATGATACTGTCAAAATTTAGAAAAGTAAAATATTGCTGCATTCATACTGTTAGATTTGATCTATTATTAAATGAATGGCAAACACTTGAATAGTTCATCAGCATTATGCAGTTTAAATACTTGTGGCAAGCACATTGTTAGGATTAGAATGTAGAATATTTCAGTAGCTCCTACAGGTTGTATCTTTATTCCTGGCAGCATAACAATGGACAAGCTTCTCTTATTGACAGTGGCTAGTAGCAGAGCTACAGTTTATTCTTGTTAGATATTTGTAGTTCTAAGGCCTTGTTGGTTGAGTGAAACCAAGTTAGTTGTTCAGTTGTAGATACATGTATTTTTTTAATCCTTTTGTGTATTTTATCAAATACACATTATTGTTGAGCTGTGTTACATATGTTTAATAAAATTCTTAAGCTTCATTCTGTTTCCACTATAAAGGAACTATTTTCCTGTGTTATTTTTCTGTAGCAATTAAGGCACCTTATAGTTTTTTTAAGGACATAAAGGCATATTTCCATTTACTTAAGTGTGATAAAATGTGTCAATAATAAACTGCAATGTTAACGTCTTATAATAATATACAATCATTTTTAGGAACACTTCCAGCAATACTATAACAATTTTATATGTGTAACTGTCTTTACCAGCAAAAGGAGGGAGTGGTTAAGCCTTAAAAAGTGGTTATCTTAGCAGTTTCTCATATGAACCATTAGTTACCAGTAACCACCAGAGCCACACACTAGTGTTTTCTGCTGAGCACTCCATTACGCCTGTCTTTAGTTTTTTATGTTGTCTGATTGGATCATAAAACTTTGGTATACAATATTAAACCTAATATTATTAAAAAGGATTAAGAAATTCAATAAAACAAAATATTTAAACAATCATATTTTTGATGATGTAAAATTGAAAATAAGTGAGGTATATTGTTCAAAAATATAGTTTTGTATTGAAAATCATAAAAGTCAAACACCTATAGGCTTAGTATCAAATTAAGCATAATTCATTTATCTATTGGAAGAAATTAACTTCATCTTATCACAAAATAGTATTTTTTTTCCTGTAATAATTGTATAATTATTAAAGTTGCTCCCATATAACATACACTATAACCCACTTTTTTTCAAAAACAGTGATTAGCTAATAGTTAATGTATATTACGAAAATTTCTTATTTAGTATAGCAGAGTTGTTTTATTTAAAGAATGTACTTTAAAAATTTCTAACTTAGAACGGTTAAAAAAAACTCTCCTCCTCTTAATGATTAGAGGAATTTACTTCTAATAAAGTTACAGTTAACATTATTATAAGGGCACAGAAGTTTGAATTGTTTAATGACAAATCAATAAAAGATATCTATAAAAAACATAAAAAATATAGAAAAAAAAAAACATTTTGGAGAAAAGGCACTCTTATATAAAACTAGGCAGTTTGGCAAACAATGTTCAGGAAGGCTAAGTGTGCTCAGATAAAACATAAAGAGTCTGATGCTAGTTATGGTTTTGGGGATATATTATTTCTAAAACTTGATTTATGTCCACTTTTTAAAGCAATAACTGTAAAAATTTGTATCTATTTAAATCAAACTTTCT
>JAGDYQ010000034.1:6986961-6998295 GCA_021962125.1 Bulinus truncatus
CTCTGACTGTGATTATCTGATAAGATTTAAGAAGGTGATAAAACAGATAACCTAAAATTTAAAAAAAAATTATAGTTCATATTTTTGCCTTATCTAAAGTATAGCTTTAGCCTAGTTTAAAGATCCACTTGACTTAAGACTCAGAAAATAAAGGGTTAATAATCTTAATCTGTTAATATGTCCTAAAGAATTAAAATGGAAATTAATTTATTAGATATAATTATAATTTGAGGCGATGGAAAAAGACTTTAAAAATTATAAATGACTATAATAGAGTAATGTGCAGTCTAACTCTGTAGCATTGTTGCCGACATTGCATAATCATGTTTATAACAATAAGTCAAGCATCCTTGCCTTATGCCGTATGCAAATGCAAGACAAAAGATCTTTTTACATTTTTCTATCGATTCAATGCCATAGGCATAAGTATTGGCAACCGGTGACATGATCAATCATTGTTTATTAATCTATTGGAGATATTTAATAAATCCTACCTATTGGCAAATAGATTAATGTGTCTGATTATTAGCTGAGAATACATCTGTTTCTTCCACAATACGTCAATTAGTCAACACAAGTTGTCCAGAAATTTACAATGTTAATGACAACACTTTGAATCGTAATAATTAAATAGATTCAAGATGTGCGAATTGTTAACAGACAAAAAACGAATTACTCCACACAAGTTTATAAGTTTCAATTATTAATTCCTTTATCTTATATTAAATAGAAGCACTATTCCATCCGCAACCTTATCTTCTCAAGGCCTAATGACGTACACATGCTGGATTGCTAGTATCTCTTACACGCAACACATTAACCTACTTTTGTTATACCTGCTTCAGGTTACTATCACTCTTAGGACTTAAGTGTTGTTTACTTTATTTCCGTGCACTTCGACTAATTAACATCACAATGCATTAAAAAAAAAACATATTTTTTAAAAGAATTGAAGATGTCCAAACTAATATTCAGTCAATCCAATGTATGATCACTTCAGTTTCAGTTATTTATTGAAATAATATGACCCAATGCCAATGAAGATTGTTTAATAAGTGTGCTTCTTTACCCTCACATTTAACCAATAGAAATTGAGTATTTTTTATTTCCACAAAACATCGATAAAGCGTTACATCTGTGGATAAAAATATTACACAGTTCGAATATATTAGATTAAATTTGATTTTATAAATTATACACCACATCAACGAATAATTGAAATTTAACAATCTTTTAAGACAAATAAAAAGTATATTTCAATAAGCATTTTATACTAGCATATCAAAGGCCTATTAGGGTAGCCAAGGAGGGGGCAGCCCCGTAGCCAAGGGGGCACTGGGGGGGGCCGTGCCCCCACTCGCTGGGTGGAGTGTCCCCGCTTAAAGAAGAAAAGAGGACAAAATAAAAGAAAAAGTAGGGGTACTTGCTTGCTGGGTATTGGTGCCTCCTTACTTTGACCTGGATATGGGCCTGCATACATAACTTAAATAAGGGCTAATCAGCCAGAAAATATTCAACACCTTATTAGACCTGCAATGTTCAAAATCAAGGTAAGGGAGATATTCTGCAGCCAGTGCCGAGCATAGGGATTTGGGGGCCCGTGGGGGGGCTTAGCCTCTTTGGGGAGCCCCTGCATTTTGACATTCGACACCATGACATGAGATAATGTACTTAATATTTTTTGATGTACAAAAGTTTGGGGCCCCCTTAAAGCTGGGGCCTGTGGGGACTTTCCAATTTGGACCCCCTCCACCCTAGGTACGCCTCTGTCTGCAGCTAGCCTTGGGCTCCTGACTTTCTACACCCCGATGCCCACCTGATCACACCTACCCACTGCCAAGTATTTTCTAACATTACTGCATCTGATGAGGCATGAGGAATGGGTTATGATATTTTAGGGTGACACACGGTTTGCGGCGGACCTGCCTATCCCCCAACCCTAACATAGACCTAACCATTAACAACCAATAATACACCTGTTTCAAAAGTATCAGGGTTATTCCGCTACAATGAGCTTGAAAAAAAAGTCCCATTGATAACATCAGCTTTTCTTAGGAGGGGAAAAACAAGAAATTTGAAGCACTGAATTTAAATATAATTAAAATAATTATTTGTCCGATAAATTGGAACTAGCTGTTTGCTTAGGGATATCCTAACTGGGCGACCACTAAAGACTTTGTAAATAATAAATGTCAATGAATTTGTTCTTTTATCTTCAGTTATCCGTGGTTTTCTTTTCAAGTAAAAAAGTATAGATCAGTTATAAAACTAAGCGATTGCCTAAATTCGCAAATCTAAACATCTCAGAAAGCCACCAAGACTCAGTCCCTTCAGACGATCAGGGTGCCCTGTACATTGTATACCAGATTATGTGACGGGACCCCCAAAGGGTCTCAATGGGCTATGGATCCTATGTGTAAGGAATATTCCACATGTATTCGCGTTACCACTCTCCTTCCGTGCTCCGCGGATGCCCTGACCACATTTTTCGTGCTCTGTTTTTCACAACTACTTTGATATCTTGCTTAATTCCTTGAACTCCGTGCGGAGCAAAGGGCCCCTGCAACAGCTCCCTAAGCGCACTTTGAAATCTAAAAGGTTATATTTTCACCCAGGTTAGTAGTAAAGCTTGAATGGGTTTTTCGGCTTATAGGCCTACGACCTAAGTCTTTAGGCAGGCCCGGAATATTGGATTGGGGGGGGGGCCGAAGACATTTTCGGAGGGGAGGCGAAGAAATTTTTCGGGGGGGGGGGGTGCCGAGAAGAAATGATCGAGTCGGATCTAGACAACTTTGACGGGGGGCAAAACATTGATCCCCGGGGGAGCAAAACTGTTTTCATTGTTGAAAATTGGTCTTAGAACAAAAATATTTCGATAATTTAATGATGTATTACCTAAACTTGCGATAACGGGGAGGGGGCATGGGCCCCCCCGGCACCTCTCTAAATCCGCCCCTGGTGGGGTAAAAGAAATGTTCGGGGGCGAAAATGTAGGTGCGAAGCGCCAGCTTGCGAACGGAGAGGAGGGGTTTGGGAGGGGATCCATATCTGGAATGGTTGCATTTTAGTACCGATTGTTTAGCTATTAATAAGAAATATAAAATTTTAACTACGTTTCAATACTGCATGGCATGTTGCAGTTTGTTAAAAAATAATTTAAGAAAAGTAAAGAGTTTTAATGATAAAAATGTATTGAGACTGAGCAATTTCTAATTCCTGTTATAAATATGTTGACCATTTGTTCTGCTACACAATTGTTACATAATAGATACCTGATTTATATTTTTTTATACTGCTTGTTTAACATTACAACCCGGGAAGAACGTAAAGATGCATGAATAAAGCTTAGCTATTTGTGTGATATTTCTTACTCTAAAATATTGAAAACAAAGAACAGATCTATCAACAAAAACAGTCGCAATTATTCAATTTAAAATAAAATTAATTCTGCTAAAAGTAAATTTGCAAATTAAATAACATCAATCAGAAATCACGGAGTTTGTACTTTATTAGTTTATTATACATATGTATAAAAATGAAGTCGAAGCCAATGTTATTTTATATAAACTTATTTAAGTTGCTAGTTGTCCTCAAGAAGATATCAATATATAAAACTATTACAAGGTTGCGAACAGGCCCATCGACAGAAATTTCGGGCCCTGGGCTGATATTAATATTTTAAAAAGTTGATTGGCCAACTCTGTCCGGTCCCTAAAACTCGCGCCCGAGGCCCCTGGGCATTGCCCCTTTGCCCCCACTCGTCGGCACTTGTTGCGAACTTGTATTATTATACGTTTCAAATTTGCAAACTTCGTGGTTTAGCTAAGCCCCGTAGCGTAGCCAAGGGGCACTGGGGGGCCGTGCCCCCCCGCTAGGTGTGGAGTGCTTCCCCCGCCAAAAAAAAAAGAAAAGGAAAAAATAAAGAAAAAAGTAAAGGTGCCCCCCTTGCTGGGTATTGGTACCTCCCTGCTTACTTTGACCTGGCTACGGGCCTGGGTTTAGCACTGAATTTGCCAAAATGCTTCAGCATTCAGATTGTCTGTTAAATCTTTTTCAAATGCAAGCAGGAAAAGATTGCTTAGACACTTTTGTAACATTGATCTGCGATATGGGTGAGCATTCGTGTGAGGGTTGAGAAACTGCTCTCGCACAGCTGTTGAAGCACCAAATGCCAATGCTGCCCAAAATACCCAGAAGTGAACTTCAATAAGATACAATCTTTTATGCCCAAAAATTAAAATTAAGCTATATGTAAGTATATATAATTAGCCTGAATATTGCCCAAAATATAACTTTGATTATTATTATTGATTTATTAAACAAAATGATTGATGTTTAATAGTCGTTGTATTAAGAATTTTGTAAAAAAAACCCAAATCATACACAGGGGGGGGGGCTCAGGTCCTGCATGGAGGGGGCTCCAGCCCCCCTCTGGCTACAGGCCTGTCTTTGGGAGTGGTGGCACATTGGAGGGTCGATCTAATTTTCTTTATAAGTGCTGATGGCCTCAGGTGATAAGGTAAAATCTCTGTTCGGTTATTTTCTCGCTTGACCGTGTTCAAAATCTTTTTGCGGCAGGCCTTTACTCAAACATTTCCAGCAACAATGAGTGGGCTATTTTAACAGTAACGAATAGGATATATTCCCAGTGCCGAACCTAGGGATTTGGGGGCAGGGGGCTTGGCCTCTTTTGGGGCTCCTGCATTTTGACATTCGACGCCATGACATGAGATAATGTACTTAATATTTAATGTAAAAAAAATGTGGGGCCCCCTCAAGATGGGGCCGAGGGTACTTTTGAATTTGGACCCCCTCCCCCACCATAGGTACGCCTCTGTATATTCCTTTCTGTAGCGTCAGTGTGATTTGGTGGCAACCGGTACGAAAATTCAAGCTGTCGCGCCCCCCCCCCCCCCCCAAAAAAAAAAAAAACTACCATGAGCTATAGTGCCTATTTTCAAATTTTCCTGCACTAGTCCATATATAATTTACTTTAAAATACTTTTAGCGATAAAAATGATAGTATTACTGACTGTATTTCAGAAAGATGTATATTACTTTCCTTAAACTGTGTTAGTAAATTACGTCTCCAATTTCATGAAACCACGTGACTACAGGCGTCCTTTTTTAGCGCATTTTTAAATTGTATTCATTTACCTACGCTCCAGACGCTCTGTATACTGCTCTGCATGGTGGCACCCTGTAAAACTGCTCTACATGCTGGCGTTCTGTGCTAATGCTCTGCATGGTGGCACCCAGTGCTATTGCTCATGATTTTAACTACGATCGGTTATATAACCGACAATACCGAGTTTTTTATGATATGAAATTTAGAAATGTTAATTTTGGTGTCACCCATAAAACGGTGTCACCCGGTGCGGCCCGAACCCCCCCCCCCCTAGTGACGCCACTGAATCCTGTCGCTGTGCCACTTTGAAGATCAGCTGCATGACCACCTTCTTCGTTGCTTTATAGTAACGCCCCCCTCAAAACCCAGTGTAGGCTATCGCAGTATAAAGTCCTTAAATGTGATCTGCTTTGTGTATTTTGTACATCTGTTTTCGGAATTGTCTATGCCTATTTCGATATTTATTTGATGTAGTCCAATGATCTACATCAGGATGGAAAATCGGTAATTACTATTCAATCCTTCTACACTCTTACAGGACCCATCTTTCCCCAAGTCTGCATTGTTAATATGTCGATCTGTTACTCAATTTTTATAAGCTGTCTTATAAAAGGAATTTGTTATCTCTAGCGGATCAGCTTTTCTATTTATTACATTAATAACCTTATTGAACACATAGGCTCTTCTGACAATTTTTTTCGGTTCTTTGTTAGTAAAAAGATCGGCATTGCACTTTGTGTTTTAAATACAACTTGTTCTTTTGCTCTCAAAGTGCCCTGATTTAGAAACACTTTTATGTTACGTTATTGAAATATAAAATAGGCTACATCGGCAACATTAGTTATTCTGGTCTATTTTAGAGCTCTAGATTTTCTATTATCATCAAGGTGTTTCCCAATGACTTGCACGTTTATTAATAACTATAAATAATCAAAATAATACGACAAATATTATCCTTTTTATATAGAACAATTAATAAACGTTTTGAGTTTTTTTTATACAGTTGAGCTTTAATACACTAATTTAAAATAATAAAAAAAAGTAAAGTTAATATTTTTGTTTGTAAGTTTAATTTTTTTAAATAAATTTTAAAGATTTTGTTGGGTAGATAATTATATTTACATATTTGTTCCGTCTTATCAAGCCAGTTATTGTTCTACATTAGAGAGAAAATCAGCTCAAATAGTCATTTCCTCTTATAAAAAGCTCATTATGATTCTGTGGTTTTGACCTGGCATATACATTCAAATTCGCTTACTATTTATTGAAACTTCACTTTATATACTAAATATTAAATCTGTTATATTATATAAAATCATTTAAATGGAACTACCGAATCTTGGTGAACACTGTAAAGAGCAGTCGTGCAAACAGTTGGGTAAGTAAATCAAATCTCAGTCATAATGATAACCCATCAATCATCAATGGGAATGGCATCATACTTACTATTGTAAATGATAATTGGAAATTTGTAAACACTAGTGACTAAAGATTAGTCTAAATATTCTTGAAAAGTAAACAATAAAATGATTAGCCATATTTTATCGACTTAAACATTTAATTACTAATGTATCGTATATCGTAAATTATTTGGCAATACTTATCGCCAATAGGTACAAAACTAAGAGTAAAGTGAAGCCTTTAAATTGCTTAAACTTAAAGCTCATTGAAGGTGAAGAAGCCTATCAATACTATCAAGAAGCCTAGCATGTCTCATGATCTTATTGTAGAATAATTATAAGAGCAAGAAGTGTCTGTAGGCAGTCTGTAGCCAGATTCCAAAGCTTTAGCCTTATTAATAGTTTTTTTTTATTTAATTTACTCATTCATGCCATAATATGGCCCATAGTATTTCTATTATCTTTTTATTTGTTGCAATATGATTTTTAATTTTATTATGTTAAAATTTTAACTTTCTTTCAATCTTCTTGCTTATTGACTCAAAATTTTGAATTTATTTGCTTGATTGAGTTCATAATATTTATTTTATATTAAGAGTTTCATGGTTTATGAGTAGATCCTTCAGTTTTGTATTGTGGTAGAGTGTGAAAGGACATACTTTTTTAAAGATAAAATGTTGGCTTTCAACCTCTACCCAAGAGTGATCTATTTTTAAGAGATATCCTCAACCAAAAAGTAAAAAAATCAATACTATACATTATATAATGGCATAAACAATAAGTTTTTTACTTTTTTATCTGAACATTAAAATAATGACTCATACACTATTAACAGTAATACATTTTTCTATTACTGATTAATTTTATTAAATGAATTTCATTGTACATGATATTGAATCTGCTTTTACTCTCTTTCTTTTACTGTAGTTTTTCTTTACTTGTGTCTTAAAAACAAGTTTTTTTATGGTGGGTTGCATAACTAAAGCTGTTGTCATAGTGGGTTGAGACGCATGAAAGTTTGAGAACCACTGTTCTAACTAATTAGCTTTTTTTAAATTCTTGTGGTGTCTTAAAACTATATTATATATTCATAGTACAGATAACATTAATAAACATTCTCTAACTTCATTTATAAAATAATTCTTGTAGATTAAAATGATTTGGGTAAAATAAACCAAGTCTTTCATTTTAGATTTGATCTAAAGTGATCAGATATTTTCTGTGGATAACTGGATACCTTTGGGAATACAAATCCCCACATAAAATGGATATGCTTTTATTTTTAACAGCAAAGAATATGTTTATGACTTTGCGCTAAAATAGTGCCCCCCCCCCCCCCCCCCCCCCCCCCCCCCCCCCCCCCCCCCCCCCCCCCCCCCCCCCCCCCCCCCCCCCCCCCCCCCCCCCCCCCCCCCCCCCCCCCCCCCCCCCCCCCCCCCCCCCCCCCCCCCCCCCCCCCCCCCCCCCCCCCCCCCCCCCCCCCCCCCCCCCCCCCCCCCCCCCCCCCCCCCCCCCCCCCCCCCCCCCCCCCCCCCCCCCCCCCCCCCCCCCCCCCCCCCCCCCCCCCCCCCCCCCCCCCCCCCCCCCCCCCCCCCCCCCCCCCCCCCCCCCCCCCCCCCCCCCCCCCCCCCCTTTGTTGGGGATGTACCCCATAAGTTTACAGTCAGGGATTCAGGTGAAAAATAGAAAAATAGAAAAAGAGTCTCATTTTTCTTAAGATTTAGTTTAAATGTATTTGAAAAATTAATTAATGCTAGGAAATTTTTTTTGTGTTTCCTCAACATTTAAATAATTCTTTAATGCACAGATTTTCTGCCCATGAAATGTGATGCCTGCTTAAACATTTTCTGGTATGTTTAGCCCCAAAAAGTAATGTAACTGGCAAATAAACCTCAGCTATATTAGCTAATGAAGGAAAAAAATGTACTTTTAAAAATTCTAATTTTTACAGAAGAGTTTTACATTATAATGAATGTTAACCATCTTAATTTTATTTTTTAAGACCTTGTAAATGCTTCAACTTTTTCAAGTAAATGTTTTGTATTTTTTTTTCAGTCGTGATCATATTGTTTGTTAGTCATAACTGTCCAGATGCATATAAAAAGGTATGTGTTAATGCTCTATGTATAAATATTTTACTATTTTAAAAAAAAATATTCTATTCTTAACACATGTATTGTGTCGTTTTTGTAAAGGACAATCAGATTCCAGTTTGCCCTTTATGCAACCTCCCTTGTCCAATAAAAAAAGGCGAACTTCCAGATATAGTAGTTGGTAGACATATAGAATCAGATTGCCAGTCAGATCCAGCCAAAGAAAGAAGAAAGGTTTGTTTGATTTTTTTTGCTAAATGTAATAATCATTTTTCCATAGTATTTAATCTATTAGTCATTTGAAATATAAAATATTACTTTGTTATATAAATGTTTCTCGATTAGGTTTACACCAATAGATGTTCAAAAAAAGGATGTAAACAAAGAATTAAAACTAACATTTCTTTTTAATTAACTTCTTTACTTAAACATATGATGCATACAAAAGCATTATTTAGCTCCATTTTTTAAATTTAAATATATCTTAGTTTGAAAAAATTATTCTGAGTTGTTTGTTTTGTTTTGTTAGCTCATTCCTGTTAAGTGTGAAACATGTCATCTTAATTTCTGCTTACGGCATAGACATGAACAAGATCATGAATGTCATGGCTTTCAGGGTTCAGGAAGGGTTGTGAATAATTCAGGGTAAATATTTTTACATGGTTTTCAAGGCTGTCAGCAAGTTATATCCTTGATTTTTTCTTAGTTTCTTTTTCATTTTCTTTACAGTTATTATAGAATTTTTTAACATCTACTTAACCAGCTTTATATTCATGCTTTTTAATGGAAACATTGCTTAGCTCAAATATAGATCTTGATTTTATTTGTGCTTTCCCTGAACTCTAAATGAATGCAGAAATGAGTCATTAATTTCAATTAATATCTGCAATTGTAGATAAATATGGTAAATTATCCAATATCTAATTATCCATCCTATGAAAAAAAAATGAGTTTTAATTAAATGGTTCCATTCATGGAATTTATATTCGTCACATAGATTGTCATCATTTGAAGTAGTAAATTTACATTTTTAAATTATTTTACATCATTTCTGAATTTGTGATATTTATGGGGCCATCACTTTTGTCTGTCTGATAAAGAGACAATAAGGTGGAAGAGACTAGTATTGGCAACACTGGTAATTAGCTTATGTTAAGCAGTAGCTTTTTTTTTTTACTACTTAAAATTTTTTTTATTTAGGGCTGCTGCTATACTTCGAGCTCAGCGAGTACCTGGAAGCTCACCAAAAAGAAATCAGGCCACACCATCATCTTCTAGATCAGGAGAAACTAGAGTAAATTTTAGGTATGAGACTTGAATAGTTTTAATATGATCAGACTGATATGAGTTTTTATATTCTCCGTTATTAAATGATAATTCATATTACAAGTAGTATGCGTGTAATGTATATGTTTTTTTAATTTTTAAAAAAAATCACCAAAATTTAATTTTTTTTCCCTTTTTTTTCAGCAACACAAGGCAGCAGTTGAAAACACAAACTAATGTTTCATCTGTTCAGGGATCAATGGTATGTGGAAAAGATTTCCGTTTTCTCAAAAAGTCGTGTTCATTAAGTGATATATTTTTTTTTTGTCTACTTGTACTTGTTGTTTCTGTTCATCATTGGAGAAACATTGGTGAATTATTTTTTTTATTTCCTAAGATATTTCACTTTTAAGAATTGTATTCATAGTATATCATTACAATCAAAAAATACTTTGATTATTCAAATTAGAATGAGATTTAAAATTTATAGACTTTGTCTTTTTTTCATAATTTGTATAAAAGATAACACATTCAAACAGATAAGTTCTGAACTCTTTAAAAATAACCATTTTCCTTGATCGCAACATCCTCCCATTAATTAAATCTAGTGTCATGAATTATTAAAATCTAATTTGCTAATTGTAAATTGTTGTAATGAATAAATCATTATTCTATTTTAATGCAAAATATTTTATTTTATTTTCAGGTGAATATTAAGTACTATTCACGTGCTATACATTGTCCAATGAATGTAGCCACTTCCTGGCATTCCCGAATCTAAAGTAGTAAATTGATCTACCAATATTAAAAATTTGTTTGTTTTCAAAAATTTAAGTTTTATTTTTGTAATTTGTAGCAAATGACCTCATAATTTGAAATAGTTTTATATATATTATGTTTAAAAAATTATAGTACTTTTTTTTTATAGTTTTATTTTTTGCTCTTTCATATTGAAAACTTCTCTTGTATGTTAGTCAGAAGAAAGGATTTCTTGGCTCAAACTTTGGCTAAAGTGAACAGAGTCATTGGCACGTGGTACGCTCACTAAAGTGTAAAGGCCTTAGATGTTTATATGTTTTGGCGCAGCTTTAAATAACGTTAAAATAATTTATGGAGGAGTGAGTGGAAGTGTGTGGAGAAATGGTGGAGCTTAATTTTTGTTTCTTTTTTTTTGTCTCTTTACACTTTTTAGAGAACTTATATAAAAAGTTCTTTTTTTTTTAATATTTCAGAGATCCACTAGAACAGAAACAAGAGTAGATAAATATGTATTACAGTGATTTCAACATATTTTATGAGTTTTTAAAAATTTAATTTATACATGCTATTTTAATTACATTGAGCTAACTTATTATGTGTATGTGCATATATATGTATATAAATATTCATGTAGATATACAGTGAAATGTTTTACAAAATTGAAGGGGCGTGGGGGGATGTCCCCCCC